>CP139503.1:217435054-217488303 GCA_021014915.2 Artemisia tridentata subsp. tridentata
AATAAAATCCGTTGATGGTTGATAGTTTCCCAAAAAAAACTATATGGTTGTTAACTAACCATACTTCATAGTAAATAGTTAACTAGCCCTTAAGCAAACGGTTTTTTGGTAAAGACAATCAAATCCGTTGATGCTGGTTTAGTTTGCTAAAAAACTATAAGGGTTTTTGCAAAACTTTAAAAGGGTACGGGTTTGTTCAAAATTGGTACTGCTAGAGTAAAATGGTACTGCTAGATAGCCGTTGAGCCTGTCAGAAAAAGTTTTAGCCATTGGGCTGGTAGTTAAAATTAGCGTTGGGGGAGTTATGAAAATTTACTGATGATAAAAATTATATTATATTTCACATATAAAAGTCTTTTTAACCGCCTTTTCATTTATTTATTATAAATCTTTCTTATTGTCGGTTAAAAGTAATTCTCACAAATCATCTTTCATCAGTTTTTATCATAATTCACTTTACACCTTTCATCTTCTACCAGTACCACCAATAAATCCCACCATCATAATCAAAATTTTCATTATGGATTCCCCACAGTTGTTCTAAACTTTGTTCCAACGTCACATCAATTAGCCTTTTTGGAAAAGTCAGAGGCTAATGTCTTTTTCATCAAGTAGTGGACTTTTTAAATAACTCCTAAAATCAGGTTTGCTTTACTAGTCAACCCCACTATTTATAAAATCTCAAATTTTACAATTTTGGAAAACAGCTAAAATTGAAAACTTCTGAAAATGGGGAACAAAGGTTTAAAGGGCCCAAAGGGGGAATGGCAAACCCTTGACTCTTACTGAGTCATCCATGAAGATATCTTCATTTGGATGATTCTGATGGTATTTAGTCAGTTGCCAGATACTGAAATTTTGAACATTTGGAAAGAAGGGGGGTACATGTGAGTTCCAAACTACTTTTCTGAAAAGCATCTTACTCCACAATGGAGATGTTTTAATCCATACAATCCTTCATTGTTTGAGCCAGAAGAAAACCTCTTGGGAGCAATTTAGTGGAAACATGGCTTCTGCTCTCATCTGCTTGGCTACAAACAGAAAATACAATTTTTCCAAACATATTTTTGAAGGATTGATTAAAAATGTGGATAGTGAAACAAAGTTTTTGATGTATCCAAGATTTATTGCATGCATCATTGCAAAATTAAAACATTTGTTACTTCCCACAGACTCACTTTATGAAACACCAAAACTTTCTCACAAAGTTTTTTCAAACATGAGAATTGGTTTCAGAGGGGAAGAAATACCACTATTTGATGAAATGTTACCACAACATCCTGAAGAACCAATACCATCATCTGAATCACCATCATCTAGTTCTTCAACTGGTTACATCTCACCAACACATCAAACATCACCAATACCATCTCCAGTACCATCAGCAACACCACCAACATCATCACATCATGTATCACCACCCCAATCACCTCAGACAATGCAAGAACTGAAAGAGAAGGTGAAGCTCTTAGAAGATGCTCTTAAAAGTCAAAACAAGAAATTTTCTGAGATCAACATCAAATTAGTCAAGAGGGTAAAGAAATTGGAAAATGAAGTGAAGAAGCTAAAGGATAAAAGATCTTCAAAGGTTGTTTTATCTAGTTCTTCAAAATCAGATGCTGATAGGTTAGGTCACTCTTCCAAAAAGGGGAGGATGGATAGTTCTGAAGATGAAGAGGAGGCTAAATTTGAATTCCATGAAGGAACTCAGGTTTATGATGAAGAGCCTGCTGGAGCAGAGCAAGAGCCTGCTAGGCCAGAGCAAGAGCCTGCTAGGATTGAGAGGCTATTGGCTATGGATTACAAAGGGTCTGCTGAGAAAGTGTACAAGAGAAAGAGGGACTTAGAGCCTCAAGGAGATTTGTTTGTTCAAGGGAGGATTTTTGTTGCTGATGAGCAATCTTCTGCTCCATCTCAAGAACCAACTCCAAAGGATAAGGGCAAGAGCATTATGGTTGAAGATGAGCCAAAGCCTAAAAAGTTAAAGAAATCAGTGCAAGCACAGATGGCTAGAGATGAAGAAGAGGCCAAAAGAATTCATGAAGAAGAACTGCAGAAAGCATTTGAAGCTACAAGAATGCTTACAGAAATGAAAGAGCATAAAGATGCTGCTCAGACTCTTCTTGATACTCAAATTGCTCAAGAAACCTTTGATGCAAAGATGCAATGGATTATTGCTAATGATCCAATTGTGAAAGGCCAAGCATCAATAATAGTGAATGACAAGAATCTTAATTCTGATGAGAAAATAGGAGAGCTTGAATCTTTTATCAACAAAAAGTATAAGGAAGCAGCTCTAGCTGATATTTTTGAAAAGATGAAGGAAAGTCAGAAAAGTGGTTTTAAGGTGGGCAAATCATGGAAAGATCAAGTGACTTTTATGAAGAGATTTCTAAAAGGTCAAGCAAATTGGACTGATTATCAACTGAAGAAGAAATCTGCTGATGAAATCTACTTCTTGTATCTTCAAGCCTACAAAAGTCTTTACTACAAAGTTCCATCTGATGCAAAGCCCTCAATGAAGAAGCAAGATGCTCAGAAGAAAGAAGAAGCAAAATTGGATTCTCAGCAAGTAAGTAAGATGTTAATTACTTTGCCAACTATCATTCATGCAGATCCAATTAGGTCTAGACGCCCTATTATTGATTGGGAAATACACCATGATAGATTAGGAAAGTCATGGAAAATATCAAGGGTTGGGGGTCAGACTGCTATCTTTAAAAATTTTGAAAATCTTGTAAGAGCATGTGACAGAGCAGACTTGGAAGAATTGTGGAATCTAGTTCAGATTAGGCTAGACACAAATTCTAGTACTGATGTTAAGAAACAAGAACTATGGGTAGAATTCAATAGGATGTATGATCCTAGCCCAAAAGATGTTCATTGGAAATTTCCCTATCATGATCCTTCAACAACATGGGAATTTCTAAGCCTTAGCAGTATTCATCATCTTTACACACAAAGTGGGATAGAACTCTTTATGTTGGCTGAGAAAGAGTATCCACTTAGTTATGAAGTGCTTTCAACTATGATCTCCAAGAGATTAAGATGTGACAAAGATGAAGAGAATTCCGAAATTGTTCAAAGTTTGCTGAGGAGCATATTTGAGCAATGTGAAAGAAAAAGGAAGAACAGAGAGTGAAGGTTTTTGGAAGAGTTCCCTCAAATCCTCAAGGTATTTATTTTATTCATCAGAAACTTGTGTATTTTAAAGGAAATAACAAGTTTAGGGGAGGATTGTTGGGAATAAAATGTTCAAGTCAAAGAGCCTGCCAGATATGTCAAAGAGCCTGCTAGTTGATTTTGAAGAGTATGAAGATGTACTAATAGTACCTTCTGGGTAGAAGGTACTGCTAGTTGACAAAGGTCCTGCCAAGCTTTATGTCAAGTTGATAGATATTTTGTAATAGATATTTAGTTGAATTATTAGACTTTGTACATTGTTATACGTTATGTAGAAGTAGTTTAGTCTTCTGTGGTTCACAGAAGAATATTACAGAGTTGTTACATTGATAGTTGTATTTAATTGTAGGCTAGAATAGTCAAAGTAACATATTATATTCAACCACTTGACAACTTGTAATAAGGGTACCTTATACTATAAAAGGTCCCTTAGTCACTCCTTCATGCATGCATCTCTTCAACTATTAACCAAAACCGAACAAACTCTCAAGTAACTTAGTTACTCAATTCACAAATCCTTTTACAATCTAAGATTCAAGATTACTTTGTAATCCCGGTGATAGTTAGATCATCCGTATTATTTCATCAATAATATTGAATCGTTTTGTGTTAACTAAAGTTGTGTTCCTTGTTCATTACAAACTCACGTTTACATAACTCACCACCTTTGTGTTCTTTTAAGAGTGTTGTAGTAGATTCCGCATAATAAACACATTCATACATAAATATCTCACAAACACGTTACTAAGATTCACATCCCAAGTGTTTGCGCAATCCTTTCCACACTATTTATATACAAACATCAAAGAGTACTGAAGATTAAAATACAACAAGAATAAGAAAGCGTGTCTGACAACTACAACAGTATTTGTCATTTCCAAGAACCAATAGGAATGGGCCAAAAAGTCTTCGAGTGTCAGTTCTGACACTTCTTGACTTTTAGCCGCTTTAGGGATGGTTTGTTTCTGGCCCGATAAGACTTCTTATCTCTTCAAACTCTTCCCGCTCAATCCCGCCTTTCTTTTAGGCTTCAGGTTCTTCAGTCTTGGCCTTCAGTCTTCAGTCTTCAATCACTTATTGTTGTTGAAGAGACTGGGGTTCAGTGAGTTCTTGTTCAACACTCACTGAACCCAATACCTTCTTCTTTGTCTCAAGTAACACTCAGGGAGTTTCGCCTCACTGAGTGGTGAGTCTTTCTTCTTAGACTCGTCCTGAGCATCTTGAAGGTAACTCACTGAGTGACTGTTCACTCAGTGACTTAAGTATGTTTTTGGTTGATTAACACCTAGCTTAATTTGTATTCAAATCCTATTTTCAGGATGCTTGGGTACTGACGGACCCAACAATCTCCCCCTATTTGGATATAAATTATGCTTAAGTGTTTTGATCAGTTATGAGTGAGCTAATGACTTCTTCTCATACTGAATATACTAGAAAGCTATTAAGGACACTGAAATAACAAAACATGGGCCATCATTTTATTAATTTTATTACAGAGTCCTAATAGATTACAAAGTAAGTAAAGGATAGTGGTGGTGTTGCAGATTCATCAGTTAAATTTATAACCGAGGGCTTCAAGCTTTGGTGTCTTAGATTCCAGCTCATGTTGGTCAGGATGTTCTTGGATCTTGGTTCTCAGATCATGACAGAACCTCACATTTTCAGGACTCTGTATTGGAGAGGCCATAATGAGGAAACCAAGCATAGTTTTAATTCCTGCCTGATCAATGTCGTTCCATCTTTCGAAGGCTGGGTCACCAAACGCATCAGTGAAGAAGAGACCTCTCTCAGGTTGTTCAATGACCATGTTGTTTACAAATCTAACTCCTTCAGGGAGGGCTCTGTTGCATTCAAGGCCAGGAACTTTGATCTCAGGCTCAGATTCAATTTTCTTCCTCTTTCTTCTAGAAGACTGAGAGGGAGCAGGCTGATTGACCAGAGCTGGGAGAAGAGAGGGAATATCAAGTTCATCAGGTGTTTTTGTCAGTTTGTCATATCTTTGCCTCAGGGATTTCATCAGGTCTTTGACAACCATGTTTTGCTTTTTCACTATGATTGGACCCAATTCATCCAATTCCGTGATCCCAAAGTCAGAAAATGTAAAGGGATCATGAACCTCAAAGTGTCTATTGTCTGGACCTCTGAAGACACTAATGACAGCAGGCTTGGTATTTTGATGAATCTTGACATCAGTGATTGGTTCTGGTCGCAATCTGCTTGTCATAACCCACTGATACCTCTCAATTTTCTTTTTCCTTAGCTCTGCAGCCTTTTTAAAATTTTCATCCCTTTTCTGCCTGAGAGCAATCATCTCAGCATTCTGAGCTTTCATAAAGCTCTCACCACCTTTTCTTCCAGCAAGGGCTTGTAGTTTTATTCCAAGCTTTTCAGCCTCTTCATTGACCACCTGGATGAGAGCAGGCTTGTTCAGCATTTCTTCCTCAGCTGCTTTCTTTAACAACTCTTCCTTCTCCATATGAGCCTGAATTTCAGCCTCAGTGAGATGATACAACACTCCATTAATTTCATAAGGGACCTTGACTGGTTCATCAGGGTCAGGCCTTATAACCAAGGAAGCAGGCACCAATTTTGGTATAGATTCAGGCTCTGTTGTTGTGACAATGCCTTTGCCTTTATCTTGGTGAGTTGATGATGGGGTTGTTTCAGGAGCTTTGTCTGAGGAGATGAGAGCTGCCTGAGTTGGTGGTATCCCCCCTCAGTGTGAGAAGGAGGTTGTTGACTGGATGATGGTATCTCCCCCTCAGTGTGAGAAGGAGGTTATTGACTGGATGATGCTTCAGTGACTTTCTCCCCCTCAACTGTTGCTGGAGCCATCGTGAGAGCAAGAGTTGGAGTGCTCACTGAAGTTGAGGGAGCAGTATGACCTTTAAAAGTCTGATAGATCTCAGTCATCATGGTTTTGATGTCTGAGGTGTCTTGCTGAAGAGTGGCCACCTTGGCTTCAAGAGATGCCTGAGAAGTCTCTATAGCGGTCATTCGAGGCCCAAGATTCCAGGCCAAGGAATTCGAAGACTTAGCCCAAGCTGCTAAATTTGCCTCCATAAGAACTAGTGAAGAGTTGATGGAGTCCACTGAAGAGCTGAGACCCTGAATGTTAGAAGATGTCAGCATGTTGACAAGCTTAGTGAACTGGGCTGAATGTTGCTGATAGGTCTCAAAAGCCTGAAGAGCCTTCTTGGTGAGCTCAAGGTCATCTTTTACTGACTCTTGAATAGTTGCAACGCTCTTTGTAATGTTGGAAAGAGTAGCGTCGAACCTTTTAAGATGTGTATCAAGAGTTGTCAAGGAGAAGGTAATCGATGATTGTTGCTCATTAATGTCATCATGATAAGATTCAACGGATTCCTTCAAGTTGACATCATGAACTGCAGCTTCACAATGTTGATCAAAGAGTTCTTCAGTGAGCCCATGAAAGAGAGCTGTCACAACTCGTAATTTCAGGTCATTTTCCAAACCCGGACAATTTACTATTCATGAGTTACTATTCATCAATCACTATTCACAGATCACTATTCATCATTTCACCATTCATCATTTTTGAAGTCAGTTTGAGACTTTGAGAAGTCATCAAAATTTTTACTATTTACATGACACTATTCATTCCCGGAGGGAAATCACTATTCATGGGCATCATTCATCATGTCGTAAACTTGGTTTACGGGTATTCAAATGCGCGTAACCAGTTAGGTTTAGCTGCGTATTCATGCATCATCAGTAAAGACACATCATACAGACTAGAGTAATCTGCATATCATCAGTAATATCATTACCATATCAGTTCATGCATGGTTTTGTGTGACTTTCATTAACATATGCTTAATTGTTTAATTAACGTTACCACTCAGTCATTTCTACTAACATTATACCCAATACTCCCGACAATGACCCTAACACATTTTCAAACTAATTATAATGATATAGAGATTATATTATTACTTTACCCGGTGTTTTTAAACCAATCGCTATATTTTTCGTTTGACGCTTATAACTCCGTCGGTTTACGAAATTTCAATCCGATAATCATTCTAACACCCGATTCTTGCAAGGAACAAGATTTTACAATTTTTACAATTTCGTCGTATTTCATTTCACCTCGTCATGATTCATTTCTAATTAACTCGGTACCCGATAACACCTAATGTATACCTTAAACTAACTAATTCTAAATAAAGTGGAGACAAGTGCCTTAATTAACATCAAATCCTCTTCCATTTCTTGCCATGTGCCGCCCCCCCTAACCCCCCATTTAGGCTAATGCTCCAAAAACCATTAATGAATTTTGTGTGATTTAATTTCCATTCCACTAACTATAACACATACAACACATGATTTAACTAACAAAAGCTCCATATTCTCTCTTCTTTCTTCTTCCCCATTCGGCCAAACCAAGAACACCACCATAAATCCATAAATTTTCCAAGTTAAAATCATGATCAAGCTCCATTTACCTTCCTAGTTAAGGTTTTGTGGTTAAACCTCAAAGTTTCTTGCACATTTTCATCCAAATCAACTCAAATCATCAAGTAAGTTTCAAGAACACATTTTGATCATCTTATACTTTCATTTGATTCATATATTTATGTATTTTCAAGTTATATTAGTTATTCATGCAAGTTACTTATGTTTTAGATACCACTTTTGCACATAAACTCTCTTTAACACTAGATCTATAAGTTTCACTAATGATCTCATGAAATCCACCAAGGTTGGTGATGTTTAGAACCCCATGACACCCTAAGAAGGTGTATGGTAGGATTTGCGAACTTGTGGAGTTGATTTGAAGTAGTATGATCAAGTTTAGAACCAAGAAAATGAGTTTTAACAAGTATAAATAAGGTTCTGTCCAAAAACGTGTAAACTAGAAAACTCAATAACTTTTGGTATATTTTGGCCTTCATATTCAGAAATTTCTTTCAAAAACGAAACCGTGGCCGCAAGAATCACTAAAAACCGACTTATAACGAAGGAGATATGATTTTTCAAAGTTAGACGACGAAAACCAATTTTCTGAAAATTTAGTTGCTGATCGCCGAGATTCAAAGGACAAAACGAGGTGTTAGACGTGATCTAGACGACCCAACCTACTGAGATTATGTTAGTTCATGTTTATACGAAGCCGTGGATGTAAAGAACGTAGAAAACGAGCTTATAACGGCCGAGTTATTCACGTTTGAAGCCCGACGTACCATATTCATTTTGACAGCCCACTAATAGAAAGTGTTTGAAGTATAAAAACTAGTGTTTTTGCGAGACTGATGCGCGTGATGTGTCGTTGCGGTTTAGCAGTTTTAATGCCTACTCAAGTTTTAAATTTATATTTAGCCGACTTATCAATAACACACACACTTAACGAGCAGTGTACCCGGTCAGTATGAAGATAATGGTAAGTAGAGTGTCGATCACTAAGAGTGGAACGTATTATCTAGTTATTCTAATCAGTATTTTAATATCCTAACGCAAGGGGGTTTCAGCCTGAGAGACTGGCACGATTTGTTGCAATTAAATAATAAAATAAACCAATAGGCACGAATCAGCAAGTAGCACACACGTACACAGATAAATACTCGAGACAATAAGAGGGCTGTCCTTATAATTAAGTAGATTGTCACTTGTTTTATTGATAGCTTTATATGAAGTGTATGTAGTTAACCCTTTCTCGTTGGTCCTAATCTTATCGGCGAGTAAACCCTTAATGATTACTTATGTCTAAAAGTTATTCCTAAGTGATCAATTTAGAAATAACCGTGGGAGCCACATTATGTCCCGCAGTCAAATGCCCGCAAGCCACTAATAAACACAGAGGTTATCAATGCACTAATAAGTAGTAACCAAAGACATCATCATATAAACTTTAATTGATGGGAAAGCAAGTATTAAAGGGAGTGCAATCTTTCGTTGTCACATTACACAAGCCACCAATCCTGATGAATTAAAGTTTGCTAACACAATAAAACAAAACTACTTAATGAATTAAACACATGCAGCACCTTCTTACAGCTCTTGTATCTTTGATTTGGGTGTGTCTTGTGCTGCCTCCTTGACTGAATTCGTCCTTTGTTCCTCCTGTTTGGTCTTCGGTTTTTGGGTTTTTCGGAACTTGTAATTCGTCTGGTCTACGGGGTATTTATAGTTTCTGTCTGAGGGAAGATGCGGCGCATCTACTAAGTAGATGCGGCGCATGTACTTAACTTCGCGTGGGGTCCAAGATTATAATATTCAGGAATATTCGTACACCGCCAGAAGATGCGGCGTAACTCCATGATTAGATGCGGCGCATGTCCTCTTGTATCTTGGATCGTATCTGGTGATATCTTGATAGAGATGCGGCGCATGTCGAGAGTGAGATGCGGCGCATCTGGAGCAGAATTGACTTGATCTTGTCCATGTCAGTAGACTTTCACTTTATGCACGTTTTGCTCCATTATTAGTCCAAAATTGCTAAGTTTCACCAAATGCTTGTTTTTACCTGAGAATTACAAAAGTAAACGATTAAGTATCAATCCTCATACATAATACAGTAAAACAAGTCAAATTAATAGGATAAATGATAGTAATAAAATGTACTTATTTGAGTTCATCAAATATCCCCCCACTTGAACTTTACTTGTCCCCAAGTAAACCTTAGAATTTCTTTTATGAAAATGTATCCTAAAAAATGTTAGGATTTATTTTTATATTTAAGCATGTATTCGTTTATTTCATAATCACACAACTAAACACTTAACGAATTAGAAGTAAAATAAAATAAGTCGATAAAATCAAATCTAATCGTTTAACTGTCCAGTCGCGACGAATATTCTATCATAAGCTTGGCAAGTATACACATCTCCACCACTAAAGCTAAGGAATAACAAGTCTAAAGCGTTAAAAAGGGTTTTTAGGCTTAAGGGTTAATTATTCTTATTTTCTATCGATCTCAAATTCCAGAAAAGGCGACTAAATCACAAATACATGATCGAATCCACGAACACGATACTTGCAATTGCTCAAATCCTTAACTCGAATAGGCTAAAGATAGGTCCAAACTTCACCAATAATAATATATCAAAAAGGGCGACAAAATCATAAATACATAGCCGAATCCACGACTACGATACTTAAGATTGCTCAAATCCCTAATCTCAATAAATCAAAGGTTCGGTTGGATAAAGAATACTAAAGGGTATGGATAACATTTGGGATATAAATTGGTGTAAAAATAAAAATAAACAAAACAAATAAATTAAAATCCTAAGTGTGGTTAATCACTATCCCAACCATCCCATGAATAAGACTCATATCATCGAATAACTCACGCTTTAACACTTGAAACACACGCTTTAGGTAGACACGAATTATACTCAACAACATCTTAATCAAAGAATAAACCTTAATTGGCGTTCCCATAACTGCCAATTCCCATTCAATCCATAGATATAATACAACAAATAGTGGTGATATCGATAACTTTACATAAGTTGGTTAAAACAAACATCCAACTTTTCTTTCTTTCTTTTTCTTTTCTTATTTTTTTTCGATTTTTTTTTTTTTTTTTTTTTTTTTTTTTTTTTTTTTTCCGAAGATAACAAAGATGTGTAAAATTTTACCACATCACTATAACTTTCTTTCCGGATAATTTTTATTCATACTTTTCATACTTTCAGAAATAACGGTAATAGTGAAAGTAGTAAACACACGAAAAATAAACTCAAAGATATACAATATTTTACTTTCACTCCAATTGCATTGTGCAATTTCCCGACCTAACCAAAGATAATGAATTACGCACGCGAACACAGGTAATGTAAGGAAACACACTTTGCCTATAGCAATTAACCAACCACGGATTCTAATCTACAGGGTAGGCTAAGGTGTAAGGGTGTAACGAAACATTTTAAACATAGGTGTAAGAAACGAAAGGAATGACTCTGAGGGTTTTTCTAGGGGTATCTTACTCTAAAAATGAGAGTAACAAAAGGTTTTATACGGGGGTTAACTAACCAGTGTAGTTAGTTAATAACACATAACATATAAAGGCTATTTGGGTGTAATCCTAGAATTTTACCAATTTAGACAAGTCATTCCAATTATATAAATAATACTCATTATGGTGGTCTCGAATAGTATACAAGCCAAGTTCTAAAGTTTACAAGTCACCAGCACACTCATAGATTTGTGAATTTTGAAAAATCACAATTTTTGAAAATAACGTCATGTGTGCAGCTATGCAACTTAGATCTTAAACAAAAACATGCTAAAAATTTTAAGTTTGATATATTAAGCACATTTTAAGCATAATTTTTGAAAAAGTTTAGGACAAGTAATTGTTAAGTGTTCTAATTCTCCAATCCCCCCACTTAAGTTAAACAACGTCCTCGTTGTTTGTATAAAAGGTTAAAAACTGGAAAATAAAAGAATTAGAACAGAAAAACTCCCCTGAGATTTGCTCGGTATGATCCTCCATTTGTATAAGAGCAAAAATCATCTTTCTTGTGGATTAGAACGTTAAAGCTTCATACTTGATGTATCCACAGGAAATCCAGGAAACTATAATACCACCAACACTTTAAAACACACCTAAGATAAGAAAGGTTCAACTTGCATAATACATTAGTAGTTAGGAAAAATAAAACTTAAAAATTAAAACTGAAAATCATCAGGTCAGTCGATGCGCCGTATCTTATTGAAGAAGATACGCCGTATCGAGCCTGGAATTAATACGGATCAGAATAAAGATGCGCCGCATCCTTAACCAGGGATGCGCCACATTAAAATAAACTGATAAAGAGTTTTAAAGTCGAAAATAAAAATGCAGAAAAATAAAATAAGATATGACCATTGCAGGAGATGCGTCGCATCTCAGAATTGAGATGCGCCGTATCCTCATACGGCCTGGACTGACTCGACACAGAAAACAGAATAATAAAAGATAAATCCGGGTTGTCTCCCGGTAAGCACTTGTCTTTATTCCAGAGTCTTCAAGTTAGACTCACGTTCAGCTCTTTAGTATCGATCATTGACTCCCACATTGCTTACGTAGGATCCATTTAGCGACTAACTCGTCATGTATATATTCAGGTCCCAACTTCAACACTCCATTGTAGAATCCTTCCATCAATTGGTATGGGTACTCAATCCCTCTCTTATTGTCATCATCACTAACAAAAAGGAATGGAGAAAATTTGTAGCAGATCCTACTAGTAGCATGTTTAAATCCAGGATGAGTTCGGGGCATCATATAAGTGATAACGTCGCTTCCATATTGAAAGGTGATCTTTCCTTCAAATCGTTTTGCATTAATAGTGATCTCCCTACAAAATGGTTTTCCAACAATCACGTCACCCATATTGCTGTCACAATAGGCATTCATGTCTTCAACAACGGCGAACTCAGTTACAATAGTAAAGCGTCCCACGAATATCGGGACATTAATGAAGGCACCAACTACATTCTTTCCCTTATACTCTACTTTATTTCTCATAATGGAATTGTAAAACCTCCTTGACATGACATTGATTGGTAAAATAGGAAAGAAATTGGCGTCAATACACTTGTACCCAATCATGCATGTGAATTGCAAATTGTAAGCACAATCGGCGTGGATCCTTCTACCGTAATCCCAAGAACCATCATATCCCTCAAATTCATCGTAATTCCTAGTAGTAATAACGTTGACTTTTGGACTATCCACAATTTCTCCTTCTTCTAACTCAGATTCAGCATCATCCATGAACAGGTCATTGGATTCCAACGGTCCATTAAGGTCATTAAGTTCAATGTAGTCCCCATCGTAATGTTCGAGTGATTTATCATGCACTAATACTTCATTCATAAAATTGGCTTCGAAGTCGAAGTCAATCAGTTCTCCGTATCCTTCCATTATCCTTCTGAAATAATCACGAAAAGCATCAGTAGGGTATGCTCGAGAAAGTAATATATCAGATAATTAATAACGAAAACGGAATACGAAAAATTAAAGTTACTGATATCTGCAGACGATGCGCCGTATCCAAAAAGTTGGATACGCCGTATCTTAATACGTTAAAATTAAATCAGACTTTATTCAGAAAATAGATACGCCGCTTTAGAATTTAAGAATGCGCCGTATCGAATTAATTAATCAAAAATCAACTTATCTAATTAAAATTAAATGCGTCGTATTAACGAAAGTTAATGCGCCGTATTTTCGTTACGTTTAAAAATAAAAGATTTTTGATTCAGTAAGATGCGCCGTATCGACAGAGATCGATACGCCGTATCTGTTTAATAATTCGCAAACTGTTTTTAATTAAAATAATAGATACGCCGTATCTGCGAAAGCAGATGCGTCGTATGGCGTTAAGGTTTAGAAAATTTTTTTATTTATTTATTTATTTATTTATTTATTTATTTTTTTAAAAACAGATACGCCGTATCTGCAAAAGCAGATACGTCGTATTACTTTATCGCTTAGAAAAATTTTCTTATTAAAAACAGATACGCCGTATCTTGGGGAAAAGATGCGTCGTATCGAATTAATTAAACGCGTTGTATTAAAAAAAAAAAATTAAACGCAATACGCCGTATCTGAGAGATCAGATGCGCCGTATCGTTTGATTTAGCACAGTACAACGATAGCAGAACAGAAAAATACGAAAAATAAAAACAAAAATTAAACACACAAACAAAAATAAACACACAAAAATAAAAAGAAAACAATTAACACAATACAACAAATATGCAAAATAGTACAATGATGCAATTAATCTAATAAAAAGAAAAAAAAAAACCTATTTAAAATACTAATCAAATTAACAGATAATAACAATTCAATCCCCGGCAACGGCGCCAAAAACTTGATACGCGTGATGTGTCGTTGCGGTTTAGCAGTTTTAATGCCTACTCAAGTTTTAAATTTATATTTAGCCGACTTATCAATAACACACACACTTAACGAGCAGTGTACCCGGTCAGTATGAAGATAATGGTAAGTAGAGTGTCGATCACTAAGAGTGGAACGTATTATCTAGTTATTCTAATCAGTATTTTAATATCCTAACGCAAGGGGGTTTCAGCCTGAGAGACTGGCACGATTTGTTGCAATTAAATAATAAAATAAACCAATAGGCACGAATCAGCAAGTAGCACACACGTACACAGATAAATACTCGAGACAATAAGAGGGCTGTCCTTATAATTAAGTAGATTGTCACTTGTTTTATTGATAGCTTTATATGAAGTGTATGTAGTTAACCCTTTCTCGTTGGTCCTAATCTTATCGGCGAGTAAACCCTTAATGATTACTTATGTCTAAAAGTTATTCCTAAGTGATCAATTTAGAAATAACCGTGGGAGCCACATTATGTCCCGCAGTCAAATGCCCGCAAGCCACTAATAAACACAGAGGTTATCAATGCACTAATAAGTAGTAACCAAAGACATCATCATATAAACTTTAATTGATGGGAAAGCAAGTATTAAAGGGAGTGCAATCTTTCGTTGTCACATTACACAAGCCACCAATCCTGATGAATTAAAGTTTGCTAACACAATAAAACAAAACTACTTAATGAATTAAACACATGCAGCACCTTCTTACAGCTCTTGTATCTTTGATTTGGGTGTGTCTTGTGCTGCCTCCTTGACTGAATTCGTCCTTTGTTCCTCCTGTTTGGTCTTCGGTTTTTGGGTTTTTCGGAACTTGTAATTCGTCTGGTCTACGGGGTATTTATAGTTTCTGTCTGAGGGAAGATGCGGCGCATCTACTAAGTAGATGCGGCGCATGTACTTAACTTCGCGTGGGGTCCAAGATTATAATATTCAGGAATATTCGTACACCGCCAGAAGATGCGGCGTAACTCCATGATTAGATGCGGCGCATGTCCTCTTGTATCTTGGATCGTATCTGGTGATATCTTGATAGAGATGCGGCGCATGTCGAGAGTGAGATGCGGCGCATCTGGAGCAGAATTGACTTGATCTTGTCCATGTCAGTAGACTTTCACTTTATGCACGTTTTGCTCCATTATTAGTCCAAAATTGCTAAGTTTCACCAAATGCTTGTTTTTACCTGAGAATTACAAAAGTAAACGATTAAGTATCAATCCTCATACATAATACAGTAAAACAAGTCAAATTAATAGGATAAATGATAGTAATAAAATGTACTTATTTGAGTTCATCAGAGACATAACATTGTTAGCCGATTTTCTAATTGATCGAGGCGTGTACAATCAAAAGTTAAATGAAACGACATTTATACATTGTTACAAGGTTTTCAAAAACGTCGAGTTTGATCAACTAACACATAACGTGCAATATTTTGCGACTAGTTTCACGAAGCCATTTTGGGCATATTTTCACAAGTTAAGGAAAATATTAATTTGTGATGAAAACGCTATATTTTGCCGATAGAACACCAAACGAGGATCGTGGAGTACCGTTTCAACATATTTACACGAAAAGTAGTTTATAACTTAACGAGACGTCAAAAGTGTATTTTTCGTCGATAAACGTTATTTTCAAAACTAACAAGTGGTATCGTTAACATACGTATTTGCATGTGTTGCATTGTATCATTGCTTACATTGAATCACATCATTCATAATAGGTCGCGGTTAGAGACCGAACTTTATTTCATCATATCCATCATTGTCATTGTTGCTATATCATATCAGGTGAGTTTTCATAGCCCCGTTTTAAATTGTTTATTGATTTCTAAACTCTCGGGGAAGAATACATTGCACCATTTTCATATGCGGACCAAAGTATACAAACTCATTACATTGCTTAAGTTACATCATTGCCCAGATTAAAGTCCCCTTTTATTATCATGAACCGTTAATTGTTAGCAAGCGAGAGTGAGTGAATAGATCTATTGAGGGTGACTCCTCCGTTCGGGTTGGTAGCACCAACTGGTCAAACGAACGCATTTCATTTCTGTCATATTAGAGTGATTGGAAAACACTCGGTTGGGGCATTTCATTCAGTCTAGCTTCGGGGTCATGAGCTTAGAGCTAATGTATCATTTTTATGTGGCATGGTTTTGTCATACACTTTATACTTGTGGTATCCGTACAACATTTCATTTACATAAACCTATGATCTCACCAACATTTTTGTTGACCATTTTTAGCAATGTATTTTCAGGTAATTAAGGTATCGCATGTTGGCTTGCATACGGACACATCATGGAGTCGCGGAGTCGATGCGTCTCACTTTATATTTTATGCACTTATCCATCGTTTGAATTGTATGAACTTGTTTTATGAAAACTTGTTTCACCTTTTGGGACCTAGCTTTGTAATTCTGAATGTTTTTAAATAATCAAACGATGTATTTTCTAAACGACACTTTAGGTCGTTCAATATAACTGCAACTTTGGTGCTATGACCAGTCGCGCCCCTGAATGCTTCATTCTGCTGCAAGTCACGAAATTTGGGGGTGTGACAAGAGCATTGTTGGCTTTCTGCAAGAACTTGACCAACTGTCTTTCAGTGAGAGGAAGAATATTGTCATACTTCCTGAGATTGGCTGGGCAGGATGATTCAGAGTCCGATGAATGATCAGTCTGAGATGCTGATTCCTCATCCTGTGGTGGAGAAAACTGATGCGGTTGTTCAGTGGGTTGAGCACCAGTGTCCAGATCATCACCTGCCTCAAAAACTTCTTCCTCACTGTCATTGCTGAGCTCATCATCAGAAAAGAGAACAGCCTGAAAATCTGCCATAGACTGAATCTGCAAGAGTTGGTTAGCCGGCTCCTCTTCATTAGAAGACTTGCCTTGGTTGTGTCCAGGTCCTGACCCCTCCAAGTGCACTGAGTGGGTTTGCTCAGCCTGGACCGTGGGGTCAGTTCCCAAGAGACTGGATCCGCCGTGAGGGGGTTGTGGTTCCATATCAGTGGGTGGTTGTATTCCCCCTGAGTCTTTGTCCCCATGTGCGCCTTCAAGGACTGGTGGGTGTTTTCCAGTACTATCACTAGGCACTGATTGTGATTGTTGGTGGACCCCCTTCCTATCAGGGTTGTACTGCCTTTCTGAGGATTTGGGGTCCTTTACTCCCTGAGATCCTGATTGTGATTTGTCAGGACCGTAAGCAGGATGTGATTGGGTGTGGGTCCCCTTCTCAGTAGAGTAGTGCTGCTCTACTGAGGATTCAGGACCCTGTACTCCCTCAGGCAAAGGTTAGGATTGACTAATTCCTTCATCGGGATGTGAGAGGGTGAAGGTTCCTGACCTCACTGACTTGTGTATGTCAGTAGAGCCATGAGGAAGGGTTTTGCCCGAGGACACTGAGGATGATTTCTCAGTACCCTTCGTTGGTGTTTGTTTTAAGGTCAAGAGGGTCTCAATGATGGGTGTCTCAGAGGTCTTAGCCGTTTGCCCTTCTTTAGGCTCTGAGGCAGAAGATCCAAGGGCGAGTGGTGTGGGTTTCACCACCTTCTTGGTCCCTGCCTTCTTTTTCTTCTTCTCCTGCTTTGTAGGAGTAAGGAATGGGTGAGATAGCCTTTTCCCCCTGAATAACTACCAGCATATAGTCGGTCAGGGGTACTGGTTGTACCTCAGTAAGGTCTCTAGAATAGTTGGCTTTATGTAAGATGTCAGGTTTTGATCCTTGAACGTCAGGCCTAACATAATCAGAGCCTAGTAAGTTCTGAAGCACATAGAAAATGAACCTAGGGTAAGACATGTTTCTTTGCCTAGATTTTCCTGAGAGCTTGGCTACGAGGTCACGGAAGATTATTCCTCCGATGTTGATAACGCCTAAATCTAACATGTTTTTGGTAGCGTTATTGGTAGTTTTATATATGTTTTGTGGTTATATTTATATGCTTTTGTTACTAAATCGTACCAAAGTGTGTTTGCAAAGCATTTGTAGCCAAAGACAGGAAAATGGATGGAATAGGTACAAAAATGAGGAAAAAGGAAATATTTGAGATTGCATGTGAATCTTGTGTCAAGTTCCGCTCCGTAAGGTACTTCAATGAGTTAAAGTCCAAGTAAGTCGAGTTAATAAGCTTAAGGATGAAGGGAAAGATCAAAGAATCAAGAGCTACGACCGAGAAACAAGTCATACGGAAAAGTCCAAGAAAAAGGTCCACCAGCAGCAACCATCCGATCGGTCGCCGCCCGCAACTGATTCGGATGGAGTGAATTTGGATTTACCGAGAAGACCAACCGATCAGTAGACCATTCTATCCGATCGGTTGGAAGTCGCTGTTTGACCCAAGACTTCTTTATTAAGGATTGTGACTTTATAAATCCGGTTCTAGGTCCTTCTTTTCAGTATTCTAACCATTCAATACTACTTGGAGAGCAAGAGAAGCATTTATGCACTTAGACCCTTGGTTAGAGCAATTTATTGAACCATTTGTTGGGTATTTATAATACCAATCAATCTAGAGAGATATATGTGTGCTAGGAAAGTGCTTGCTTGAGGGAGAGAGAACCATTCACAGAAAATACTCAAGAAATTCGTCCATAAGTCCAGGAGAAGGGAGAAAGTCGATTATACCATTTTCATTGCTTGTGGAATCATTGTCTTTCGCTTGTAATCTTATTTCCAATCATTGTAAGACTTTCAATCATGGTTTCTAATGTTCAAAGTATTGAGTTTACATTTATATTTGCTATGAGTGGCTAGTGTCTTTGTGCACTTGCTTAGATGATGTGTATTATTCATTGATTGGCATATGATTGTGATAACATGTTTTAATTCAATTTCAAGTCGATTCTAAGAACCAATTGTGATAAAGTTTCATAGTGACATTTGGGTAATCAAGTTTTAACTAGTACTAGTAATCTTAAGGGTCGAAAGAACTATTGTTATTCCACTAGTTATAATCATTTGTCTATGAATGATTGTTGTCTTCCACTATTCTTGATTAAACAAAGGAACTTAATTGTGATTGTAATGAAAATGCTTTTGTCTATCAAAACGGATTGATTGTAAACCACTTTAAAGGTCGAGAGATTAATAGTTTGCTTTCAATTGTGACCTTTTGTCTATGATCGGTTACCTTTTGTATTGACCATTTCCTAAGCTTGTTTGATTAGACAAAAGATTGTTTTTGTGTTTGAGGAACACCAACTCATGAACCTTGAAGTGATCTTGAATTGGTTGGTTAAACGTAATGCTTGTTTTTATAAACCAAAATCTTGACGAAGGTTTAATTTGTAGAAACAATAGATTAGTGTCAAAACTAATTATCACAACAAACATGTTATCCAAAGTTATCACAATCATATTAGTCAATTGTAGTACACTAGTCTAAGCAAGTGTAGTTTTTAATCATTTGAATTTTCATTATATCATTACTACTTATTTGAGATAGTTGCTTTTAACTTACAATTCGATTCACTACACAAATCCCTGCGAACGATCCCGACTTACCATCAAAATCTTGCTACAACGGACGAGTATACTTGCTCGTATGTGTTGTCATTAGATTCGGTAATTCACCCCTTATAAATTTAAAACTTGCACCGAACCGGGCACATCAAGTTTTTGGCGCCGCTGCCGGGGATTTTGATCGTGTTTCTATAAGTTTTAGTCCAATTCTCATATAGTTAGTTTTCGTAAAAAAAAAAAAAGTTTTACCGAGCTGCCCATCCGATCGGTTGTTCATCCATCCGATCGGTTTTCCAAAATTTTCATTTACCGAGAGAACCATCAGATCGGCGAACACTTCCATCCGACCGGATCCTTCAAACCAAATTTACCGAGAGATCTATCCGATCGGTAGACTGTTCTATCCGATCGGTTGGACGATTCTGATCTTTTCAAATTGTTTTCATTCTTTGTTCGTTTGTTTAGACATTGCCTCGATTCGTTGGGGAATTGTATGAACACTCGATCAACTGGAGTAGAACCAATTCCACCACTTTTCGATCCCGAAAGTTTGATTCGAACAAGATCTAGAAGAAGAAGAAGAACACCCTTTGTTCCATTATCCAATCGTGTGCCAAGAGTACCAAACCCAACTTTTGATAACCTTTTTGAAGCCAAAGTCGTTTATAACCCATTCACTGATCAATCGTTTCCCATGGCTGACGATAGACCCATGTGGGAAGCAAACCGAGCCGTAGCACCCACTCCTGGAGCTGCTATTGTTGCTGTCAACTTAGGTGACAATTTCACCGTGAAAGGTCACCATCTTTCTATGATCAAAGACCGTCAATTCGATGGCCGTTCGAGGGCCGATCCTCACAAACACGTTGCCGAATTCATTGAAATTTGTGGCATGTTCCGATACGGTGATACAAATGTAGATGCCATTAAACTCAAACTTTTTCCGTCATCACTTGCTGGAGATGCAAAAGTGTGGTATAACGAATTAACACCAGGAATCATCACTACTTGGGAGGAGATGAGGCAAGCTTTTGTAAGCCGATTCTTTCCACCTGCAATGTTTGATCGACTCATGGGAGAAATTCGTGCTTTCACACAAAACCCTAACGAATCAATCGTCGAAGCTTGGCTTCGTATGAAGGATTTACTTCGAAGTTGTCATGGACATGGTTTAGGACGAGGAACCATTATCCAAATCTTTTACCATGGACTTGATGAAACATCTCAAGGAATTCTTGATGCTGGAGGAATATTTCTTTATAAGACTCCTAACCAGGCATACCAATTGCTTGAAGACCGAGTTCTTCTCAAACTCGACTGGTCAAAAGATGCCAAGACAAAACCCTTAAGAAAAACCGTTGCCTTTGCTGAAAGTTCTGATTCATCTAAACTCATGGAGAAAATGGAAACCTAGGTTTCCAAAATCGATTCGCAATACAAAGATCTTAGAGGAGAGATGAAAGAAATGCGAGATGGTTGTAACAACTGTGGAGGTAACCACCCATCATCAGAATGCGATGATCAACCTATGGATCAACCAAAAGAAGGAGAAGCTAATTACATCCAAGGAGGATACCGAGGAGGAGGATATCGTGGAAATTATTACAGACGAAACTCTGCTAGTTGGCAAGATCACCGACAAAGGGATAACAACCATGAGTCCCAACCAAAAGTAGAGAACCAAACCTCACAAAATTCCGACAAGAAACCTGAAGAAACAGATTTTGAAAAAATGATGAGAGAATTCGTCACTGCTCAAAAATCAACCAACGAGTTCGTCAAGAATCAATTTTTCAATCTCAAGACCAAAGTTGAGCAAGGTCAGAAAAATCATCAAGCGTCTATCCAAGATCTTGAAAACAAATTTGGTCGACTCTCTGATCAAATTTCTTCCCGACCATCAGGTTCGTTGCCTAGTAACACCCAAACCAACCCAAAACCATCATCATCATCGAATGATAAGACTTATCATCCACCACCAACCAGAAATGAGCATATCAATGCTGTATTCACAAGAAGTGGCCTGTCTTATGATCCACCACCCAACCCAAACAACACCACAACTATCAATTTCGATAGTGAGGATGAAGATGAAGAATCCAAGAAGGAAAATACACCAATAACACCACCCAAACCCAAACCCAAAACACCAGTTAAGGCTTACACTCCAAAAATTCCATATCCTCAGAGCCTTAAGAAAGAAAGAATGGAGGAGCGTTATAAGAAGTTTGTTGAAATAATCAAAGAAGTTAGACTCAATGTACCTCTCATTGATGTTTAGCCGGAATGCCTAATTACGGGAAATTTTTGAAAGAACTTCTTAACAACAAGAACAAGTTGGAGCAAATATCCGCTACCTTTCTCAATGAAGAATGTTCAGCTATTGTTCAAAACAAAATTCCACAAAAACTCAGAGATCCCGGAAGTTTTCTGATTCCATGCATATTAGGAAACAACATCACATGCGATGCTTTAGCCGACTTAGGTGCAAGTATCAATTTGATGCCCTATTCGCTGTATACGAAACTTTCAATCAATACCTTGAAACCCACAAGGATGAGTATCCGATTAGCTAATCATACTTACCAATATCCTGTTGGTATTGCTGAGAATATGCTTGTCCAAGTAGGTAAATTCATTTTTCCCGTGGATTTTGTGATTTTAGAAATGGAGGAAGATAGTAGAGTACCTCTTATTTTAGGAAGACCTTTTCTAAACACCGCTAATGCGATCATCAAAGTAAAAGGAAAAGAACTAAATCTTGGAGTTGGAGAAGATAGAATCACCTTTTTAATCGATAAAGCAATGCAATATCCACATTCCAGTGATGACACTTGCTTTAACATTGATGTAATCGATGAAGTCACTGAGGAAGAATTGGATGCATTACTTGAAGATTCTGATCCATTCATGACTATTTCAGAGAAGATTAGTGAAACAACTTTTGATAAAGAATTCGCTGATTTTATGGAAGTTAAGATTGATGAAGAAGAAGAAGAAGAAGAAGAAGAAGAAGAAGAAGAAGGAGAGATAATAGAAGAAGATTCTGAGGAAATCAGTTTTAATGATCAAATGAGGATCAAAACATCACTTCAAGAACCACCGACTGATCTTGAGTTGAAACCACTTCCCGAAAATCTTGAGTATGCTTACTTGGAAGACAATTCGCTACTTCCAGTAGTCATATCTTCGTTGCTCAATGATTTTGAGAAAGAATGTCTGATTTCAGTTCTTAAGAAGCATAAAGAAGCTTTTGCGTGGAAAACTTTTGACATCCCAGGAATCAGTCCTGATTTTTGCAAACACAAAATCAATTTCGAAGAAGATGCCAAACCAGTTGTAGAAAGACAACGTCGACTCAACCCCAACATGAAAGAAGTTGTTAAAAAAGAAACCATCAAACTTCTTGATGCAGGTATCATTTACCCCATCGAGGATAGTCCTTGGGTGAGTCCTGTTCACTGTGTTCCGAAAAAAGGAGGAATGACTGTTGTGACCAACGAACGAAATGAATTAGTTCCTACTAGAACTGTCACCGGATGGCGAGTATGTATTGATTACAGAAAATTAAACAAAGCCACCAGAAAAGATCATTTTCCTTTGCCTTTCATGGATCAAATGCTTGAGAGATTAGCAGGAAACAAATACTTTTGTTTTCTTGATGGTTTTTCAGGATATTTTCAAATTCCTATTGATCCAGCTGATCAAGAAAAGACCACATTCACATGTCCCTTTGGAACTTACGCTTATAGGCGTATGCCTTTTGGATTATGTAATGCTCCCGCGACTTTTCAAAGATGTATGATTGCCATATTCCAAGATATGCTTGAAACGTCTATGGAAGTTTTCATGGATGACTTTTCAGTTTTCGGAAGCTCATTCGAAGCTTGCCTTTCTAACCTCGATAAAATGCTTGAAAGATGTAAAGCTGCACATCTTGTTCTCAATTGGGAGAAGTGTCATTTCATGGTAACTGAAGGAATTGTGTTAGGACACAAAATTTCCAGCGCAGGAATGGAGGTTGACAAAGCAAAGATCGATGTCATTACCAAATTACCACCCTAACTAACGTTAAAGCCGTTAGAAGTTTCCTAGGACATGCAGGTTTTTACCGTCGTTTCATTAAGGATTTTTCCAAAATATCTCGTCCAATGACGAAACTTCTTGAAAAAGATTCTGTTTTCGATTTTAATGCAGACTGCATGAAAGCATTCGAAGCATTGAAAACACAACTGACTAGTGCACCCATTATGGTTTCCCCTGATTGGTCACTACCATTCGAGCTTATGTGCGATGCAAGCGATTTTGCTGTTGGAGCTGTATTAGGACAACGAGAAGAGAAACATTTTCGTCCTATATATTTTGCCAGCAAAACACTCAACAATGCTCAACAGAATTACACAGTTACAGAGAAAGAATTGTTAGCCGTTGTTTTCGCTTTCGATAAATTCAGATCATACCTTGTACTTTTGAAAACAATTGTGTTCACCGATCATTCAGCGTTAAAATATCTGTTTAAGAAGCAAGATGCCAAACCGCGTCTCATCCGATGGATTTTACTACTCCAAGAATTCGATATCGAAATCAAAGATAAGAAAGGAGCAGAAAATCTAGCCGCTGATCATCTATCTCGTTTAGAAAATCCAAATCTGGAAGAGTTAAAAGAAGATGAGATTGACGATTATTTTCCGGATGAAACACTCATGACTGTTGATACAGATGATGAGAACGAAATTCCATGGTTTGCCAATTATGCAAATTATCTCGTTGGAGGAATTCTAAAGAAAGGATTAACTCATGCCCAACGAAGTAAATTCTTTTCGGATCTTAAACATTATTATCGGGAAGAACCTTATCTTTTCAAAATGTGTCCCGATGAGATGATTAGAAGATGTGTTTATGGTTCTGAAACAAGGAGAATTCTCGATGAATGTCATCATGGCCCAACTGGGGGACATTATGGTCCTTCTACCACCGCTAAAAAAGTCTTTGATGCTGGATTCTATTGGCCGACTATTTTTAAAGAAGCCCATACTCTTGTTAAGAATTGTGATGCTTGCCAAAAATCCGGTAGTCTTTCTCGAAGAAATGAAATGCCTCAGAAGAGCATTCAAGTCTGTGAATTATTCGATATTTGGGGAATTGATTTCATGGGACCGTTTCCTAAATCACACAAATACGAATACATTCTCGTTGCTATTGATTACGTTTCCAAATGGGCTGAAGCGGAAGCTCTACCCACAAATGATGCACGAGTAGTTGTTAATTTTCTCAAAAAGCTTTTCGCTCGTTATGGAATTCCTAAAGCTTTGATAAGTGATCGTGGAACCCATTTCTGTAACAAACAAATGGAGAAAATTATGAAGCGATACGGAGTTCATCATCGTTTCGCTACAGCTTATCACCCACAGACCAGTGGTCAAGTCGAAAATACCAACAGAGCCTTAAAAAGGATACTCGAAAAAACGGTTAAAGACAATCCCGCCGTTTGGTCGAGAAAACTAGATGATGCTCTGTGGGCATTTCGCACGGCTTACAAAACACCAATTGGTACAACACCATACAGATTGTTGTATGGAAAAACTTGTCATTTGCCGTTCGAAATCGAACATCGCGCTTACTGGGCATTAAGAAACTGTAACCCAGACCTCAAAGTAGCTGGAGAAAAGAGATTTTTGCAATTGCATGAACTCGATGAGCTTAGACTACAAGCTTATGAGAACTCCAAACTTTACAAAGCAAGAACAAAAGCTTATCATGACAGAAAGCTAAGAATCAGAAAAGAATTCAAAGCTGGATACAAAGTTCTGCTTTTTAATATGAAGTATAAGTTCAAAGCTCCCAAGCTGAAACCGAAATGGTTCGGACCGTATACAGTGAAACATGGATTTCCATCCGGATATGTTGAATTGCATGACAAACATGGTGGAAGTTTCATTGTTAATGGGCACCGAATTAAGTTATACTATGACAAGGAGAAAATGAATGAAGTTTCTATTCAAGAGATTCCGCCTGAATCCGAATATGAAGCTATAACCTTTATGTCACCCTTCCCGGCCGATTTCAAGAAAAACACTCCGTGGGCCGAAGATTCTGGTTATATCTATGATGTTCTACCAAGACCGTGGGAGAAAGTTAAGCTGGAATACATAGATGAAACTGGGGAAGGAATAGTGATTGGAAATGTGTTGTACGTTCCAAAATTTCCAAAGAAGAAGTCAGCACCAACATGAAGAGAGAGAAGTTCGAGTCCGGCTGATGACTCGTTAATAAAATAAGCGCTTCTCGGGAGGCAACCCGTGTGTTTGCTATGTTTATTTTTCATTTTTATTTTCTAGTGATTAAACCCCAAAGTTTTTCTAAACTGCTTAGTTGAACTTAAGTGTGGGGGTGTATCACTGTCTTTTGAATAAAGCGAATAAATATTTCGTATGTGTGTTTCTTTTGTTTTTAGATTACTGCAGATAATGATTTCGAAGCTTGGACGCTATGATCAAGACTCCTCTTGAGAAGAAAATACGGTTTATTCTCTTATTTCCCTATTTCATTCTTTGTCGTTTATCACATTGAGGACAATGCTTAACTTAAGTGTGGGGGGGGGGGTGAATAGGAAAATAAGAATAGATTGTAGTTTTGAGCTGAATTTTAAAATTTTGTTTGCCCTTGTAATCTAGTCTTTTGTCATTTTAAAGATTATATTCTAGAATAACTGGATTTATCCAATGGTGAAATCTGTAATTTTGAAAATTCGAGATGTGTCCCGATTAATATTGCAATCCATTCTGGGATCGATAACATTAGCTAGCACAGATTATAGCCCTTTCCACTAAAGTGTGAGGATTTGAGCCTGTTCTATATATAGCATACATCTTTTATGCTTAGATCTTTTGCTATGAGTGTGCCGGTGATTTTATTTATTCTAGAACTTGTACTTGTAAATCATTACGAGACCATTGTGAGATCACATTTTGTTTGCGATATAAGTGTATATGCGTGATACTAGGCAACCTTAGGTTTTATCCCAAATGGCCTTCCATTTTCATATAATGCTATATTAGCTAGCTACATTGGCTAGTTAACCACTCATATGGACCCATTTGTTAGCATTTGTCTTTAATGCTAGATACCCCTAGTTACACCTGCCGAGCCTATCTTTTCTTTTGATACAATCCAGAAAAACTCAAAAAGATTTTACACCCTTTTTAGCCTAACCTTATCCATAGTCAAGTCTTGGTTGGTTGCTAGCTATTTGGCATGATGGATGTTATGTGGAAATCATGAAAGTTCAAAGAAAGCGTGAGCTCCGAAAGTTGTTATCCAAGAAAAGTCATCGCAACTATAAGATGACAAGTCAAAAAAAAAAAAAAAAAAAAAAAAAAAAAAAATAAAGAGAAAAAGAAGAAAAGTCATTGCAACTATAAGGTGACAAGAATAAGCCAACGGGCTAAGTGAATCAAGTATGAATAAAGGAAGTATGGAGTTTTTCGCAAAATGGCATGATAGTGGTTTGTAATAGCTAGTAACATTTGGTTCGTAGACTTTGACTAATTTTGTTTTATGTTCAACCAATTCCATAAACATATCCCATGCCTTATCCTACCCTTTTTGACTTTGTGAAATTATTAAGTGTATGGACATGTAGTGACCATCCGATTTCTTGAGGAATTGACTAACGTTGTTAGCGATCTAGGGCGTATTTTGGCGACCATCCGTTATGCAAGTAACGTCGTTAGCGAACCAAGGTACAATCTAGTGACCATCCGTTATTTGGTAATGCAAGAATTCGTTGTTAGCGAGCTATTATGTTTTGCATGAGATAGTGGCGCATTAGTCTTTTATAACCCTTTAAGCCTTAAACCCGAATAAAAGCCCTCTTTGATATGTATACTTGGCGCTCACACCATTTCGGTGTAGTTTTGTTTCTTGTACAAGCCTATGGTAATATTTAGATCATGACTGAGCAAATGAGTGTCATTCCTCTTATATACTCCACCAATCATACAAATGAGCGTTTGAGTGAATTATATTTCATTTTCCTCTCGTGAGGTGTTTAGTAATGTGTATCATGCAAGAAAATCATTTGGGTATTGTCAAACATCTCGATGATTCAACCATAAAAGCTTAAAACGATGAATCTAGCTTGTACTAGTGCTTGATAGATTTGCATCACATTTTCCTAATCATTTGTGTATACCATGTGGATAATTGTTTTTATTTCTAGATTTGCTTGAGGGCAAGCAAAGTTCAAGTGTGGGGGATTTGATAACGCCTAAATCTAACATGTTTTTGGTAGCGTTATTGGTAGTTTTATATATGTTTTGTGGTTATATTTATATGCTTTTGTTACTAAATCGTACCAAAGTGTGTTTGCAAAGCATTTGTAGCCAAAGACAGGAAAATGGATGGAAAAGGTACAAAAATGAGGAAAAAGGAAATATTTGAGATTGCATGTGAATCTTGTGTCAAGTTCCGCTCCGTAAGGTACTTCAATGAGTTAAAGTCCAAGTAAGTCGAGTTAATAAGCTTAAGGATGAAGGGAAAGATCAAAGAATCAAGAGCTACGACCGAGAAACAAGTCATACGGAAAAGTCCAAGAAAAAGGTCCACCAGCAGCAACCATCCGATCGGTCACCGCCCGCAACCGATTCGGATGGAGTGAATTTGGATTTACCGAGAAGACCAACCGATCGGTAGACCATTCTATCCGATCGGTTGGAAGTCGCTGTTTGACCCAAGACTTCTTTATTAAGGATTGTGACTTTATAAATCCGGTTCTAGGTCCTTCTTTTCAGTATTCTAACCATTCAATACTACTTGGAGAGCAAGAGAAGCATTTATGCACTTAGACCCTTGGTTAGAGCAATTTATTGAACCATTTGTTGGGTATTTATAATACCAATCAATCTAGAGAGATATATGTGTGCTAGGAAAGTGCTTGCTTGAGGAGAGAGAACCATTCACCGAAAATACTCAAGAAATTCGTCCATAAGTCCAGGAGAAGGGAGAAAGTCGATTATACCATTTTCATTGCTTGTGGAATCATTGTCTTTCGCTTGTAATCTTATTTCCAATCATTGTAAGACTTTCAATCATGGTTTCTAATGTTCAAAGTATTGAGTTTACATTTATATTTGCTATGAGTGGCTAGTGCCTTTGTGCACTTGCTTAGATGATGTGTATTATTCATTGATTGGCATATGATTGTGATAACATGTTTTAATTCAATTTCAAGTCGATTCTAAGAACCAATTGTGATAAAGTTTCATAGTGACATTTGGGTAATCAAGTTTAACTAGTGCTAGTAATCTTAAGGGTCGAAAGAACTATTGTTATTCCACTAGTTATAATCATTTGTCTATGAATGATTGTTGTCTTCCACTATTCTTGATTAAACAAAGGAACTTAATTGTGATTGTAATGAAAATGCTTTTGTCTATCAAAACGGATTGATTGTAAACCACTTTAAAGGTCGAGAGATTAATAGTTTGCTTTCAATTGTGACCTTTTGTCTATGATCGGTTACCTTTTGTATTGACCATTTCCTAAGCTTGTTTGATTAGACAAAAGATTGTTTTTGTGTTTGAGGAACACCAACTCATGAACCTTGAAGTGATCTTGAATTGGTTGGTTAAACGTAATGCTTGTTTTTATAAACCAAAATCTTGACGAAGGTTTAATTTGTAGAAACAATAGATTAGTGTCAAAACTAATTATCACAACCAACATGTTATCCAAAGTTATCACAATCATATTAGTCAATTGTAGTACACTAGTCTAAGCAAGTGTAGTTTTTAATCATTTGAATTTTCATTATATCATTACTACTTATTTGAGATAGTTGCTTTTAACTTACAATTCGATTCACTACACAAATCCCTGCGAACGATCCTGACTTACCATCAAAATCTTGCTACAACGGACGAGTATACTTGGTCGTATGTGTTGTCATTAGATTCGGTAATTCACCCCTTATAAATTTAAAACTTGCACCGAACCGGGCACATCAGATGTCTTTCTTTTTACCCTCCAGGGGGCTGAACACAATCATTTGTTGTGATGTGTTCAATTGCTCAGTGGAGGATTTATTGCCTCCAAGGACCTGAATGACAAAAGTCATAAGGATCCTCGAGGTTGGGGGAAACCAAGTCTTAATTATTGGTGCCTTGGCCAATAATGTACCTGGGGCCACGTCAGGTTGTTTGGGGTCATGTGGCCCTAGAAAAAGCAATTCTGCCTTAACTACTTGGTCAGTGGGGTTGGGCTCAAATTTCTCAGTGAAATCAAGGCCAGTGGCTTTGATGAAGGTTGGGTAATCAAGGGAGAGGGTCCTTCTCCCATTCATCACTGAGAAAGTGATTATTGAGTCCTTGGTGTCCTCAGGGCTTGTTGTCACAGCAGTACACCAGAATTCCACCAGGTACTCATGATATATGACTGAGGAGGTTTTTGTAAACGCCGTAGCAAGAAAGCAGTTTTGAAGGTATTTAACCACATTCTTGTACGCCCAAAATTGTTCGGGGTAGGCAAAGTTTCCTACGACGTTATTTTTGGTCATGTCTATGCCCTCGATGAGGAATTCCACATTTGGGGTGTATGTGATAGCTTTAGAAGTAGCCATTTTTGTTTGGTAAGTCTGGGTTACAAAGATGGTCTGGGTTTCTAAAGACTAAGAACACACACACAATTGTTTTTTTTTGAAAGAAAAAAAAGAAGCAAGAATTTGCTTAAGATTTTCTAAAAAATGTGTGTGTGTTATTTTGTTTGGGGGTATTTATAGGGAAGTGAAGAGGAGGGTATTTTAGGCATTAAGGGTTTTTATTCTTTCAAAAGAAATTTTTGAAAACCGTTTTGTATAAAACGTTTGGGATCCGCATTAAATGCCACCACTCCACTTTTCCCTGGTTTTGCGCAACAGTCGAGGTGAACAGTTGTGCCGTCTGCAAAAAGTATAATTTGCAGGGTTGAGTCATCACATATCTGTTATGTGATTGGAGAGGCATTAAATGCCAAGTGGGAAAGTGGGGGCCCATGAGGTGCATGCCAGAAAGGAAAAAGAACAAATATTCTTATATTAAATAAGAATTCAGTTACCAACCTCGAATGTTTACTAACTAGATACTTAGAGTATTTAAGTTAGCATTGAATGTCTTTTGAGAGCCCTGAATGACTCTTCATTCAGTGAGGGGTTCAGGGAAGGTGATTCAGTGATCTTTTTCACTGAGGAACACATTGAGTCAGGGACCTGGGGTTTTCAGAATTTACACTTAGTTGGATGGATTCAATCAGTGGACTGATTCTCAATATCCAACATTCCTAATTCAGCTTTCAGTCTTGTGAAAGTTGGTTCATCCAATGGTTTGGTGAATATATCAGCTAGCTGATATTCAGTAGGAATGAAGTGTAATTCAATGTCACCATTCATGACATGGTTGTTGGGAATTATGATGCGTATCAAGAGCAGACAACTTAGGTCTGGTAGTTTATTAAGTTAGGTCTGTTTGTGTTTTAGGTCTGGTTATGTAAAGTTAAGTCTGGTAGTACATGTTAAGTCTGGTTGACTTATAAAGTTAAGTCTGGTCGTGAAGATAGGAAAGTTTGTTAGAGTTATGTTAGGAAAAGATACAATACGTGTATGTATCTTTATAGAAGATTTGTGTATATCTTCTGTGTCGTCTAGGGTTTCCTTGTGTTATAAAAGGATCCCTAAAGTTTGTTAGTTCGTGTGTGTGAGTTGTACGAATTGATAATAGTGAATATCAATATACGAAGTTAGTGATATCCCTGCTTGTGTTCTTAATTGTTCTTGTTAAGATTCCGCATTAACATTAACAATCACTTAGGGTTTCTCACTTAGATTGGTTCGGATTTATCCTAACCATCTACTAGGTATTCAAAACTACTTAGTGATCCATATACAATTTGTGGACCAACAAGTAGTATCAGAGCAAGGGAGAGACTCTGAATTCGTAGAACACTAAAACCTAATTCTCACTCAAATCACCCTTCAAAATGTCTGAACTCGATAAGCCTGAAACTTTCTCAATCCATAACAGTGAGGATGAACAATCAAATCATGAAGATGAAGGAAAAACCGAAACCAGTAACTCCCAAACACAACAACAACCCATCCCTTCCACAACCACAATCTCAAACATAAAACTTCCACTACTGAAGAGAGAAGAGTATGATATATGGGCCATGGAGATGGAACATTATATGGAATACATTGATAGCGATGTATGGAAGGTGATTCAAAAGGGAAATTCTAAGAAGAGAATTTCACAAGGGAATGATGGGCAGCTCAGAATAATGCCACCAGTATCTGCTGAGGAGATTAGGGCTGTGGAGAAGGAAAAGAAGGCCAGAACCTTGCTTCTTATGGCTATTCCTAAGGAGCATCTACAAAGGTTTCATGGCATTCTTGATGCTAAGGAGATGTGGGAAGCTATCAAGAAACGATTTGGAGGTAATGCTAACTCCAAAAAGATGCAAAAGGCTGTTCTTAAACAGCAATTTGAAACATTTAGTGTTTCAAAGACTGAAGGTTTGGAAAAGGGCTATGACAGATTTCAACATCTGTTAACACAACTGGAAGTTCATGGTGCAGCAGTCTCGAATGAGGATGCAAATCACAAATTCCTTAGATCTTTACCATCAGAATGGGGCAATGTATCTGTGGCAATGAGGATTAAGGAGGAAGTAGATTCTATGACACCTGATGACCTATACAATAATCTCAGGATGTTTGAAAGGGACATCAGTAACAACACTCAGGGTTCAACCAGTTCATCAAATGTTGCTTTTGTGTCTCAAAACAAAAGCAGTACTTACAAGGTTAGATCTGGTGTTAGGTCTGGTAACTATGAAACTCCTTCAAGTGAAAGGTCTGCTTCAAGTTTTACTGATGAGGTGATACATTCTTTCTTTGCCAATCAAACGGAAGATGAAAGCTTTATTAGTGAAGACCTTGAACAAATTAATGATGCTGAAGTTGAGGAGATGGATATAAAATGGCACATTGCCATGGTTGCTTTAAGGGTCAAACGATTTCAGAAGCAATATGGTAGGACTATCAACTTCAACAACAAATCACCAGTGGGATACACAAAGAGGACTGTTGAATGCTACAACTGTCACAAGCATGGGCATTTTTCAAGAGATTGTCCAGAGAAGAAGTCTGCTGATGAGAAAAGAGTTGAAGATGGGAAGATGGAAAAGAATCAGATGAGCCTGCTGACAATGGAAGCTGGAGGAGTCAATTGGGGTGAGCATCCAAGAGTTAATGAGGAGTCTGATCATGCTCTCATGGCCATTGGTAATGAGGTATCATTATGCTCTAAATTATGTACTGACTCATATAATCATGTTAAGGCTTTGTGTGATGAGCAGCAAGAACAAATAGGTGATCTAGAAGTAAATTTATTAGCACATAAAAATGCTGTAAAAACTTTAGAGGCACAAAAGGTCACCCTTCAAAATCAACATGCTGCTTTAAATGAAAAACTATACTTTCAAGCTAATAAGATATATGAACAAGATGAGAAGCTTAAAAGGTATAGACAATTAGGGCTTAAAATTCAGAAGGAGAGGGATGAGCTGAGAAAAAGGGTAGATCAATGGAACAATTCAAATAAAAACCTGTTTAAGTGTTGGGATTCTCAAATTAAGTCAAATAAAAAATGTGGCTTAGGATATGAGGAAAATGAGAATAGGGATATATTTAAGAATAGAGAAGAGGACTATGCTGATAAACCTTTGTACAATAGGTTTGTTAAGACTGGTGACTTTAAGGGAGTACCACCACCTTTGAGTGATGACTATACTCCTCTTGAAAAAGAAGAGTTAGATGATTCACTCTTTGTGTATGGTAAGAAAGGTCCTCAAGTGCCTGAACCAACTACCTCAGAGGACAAATCTAGTAGATATTCTTCTTGTCAATCCAATGACTCTGAAGGATCTATTGATGGTTCCTCTGATCACTCTAAGTCTGAGTCAAACAATGAGGAAAAAGAGAATCCTGAACCTAAGGTTGTTAAGAAGTGTGAACCTGTTGTTACTAAACCTTTAGTGACTGAACAAAAGGCTGAGACAGTTAAACCTAGTTGTGTCAATCACATAAAAACTCCTAGGGAATCTGTTAAATTGAATGAGTCACCTAGAAGCAATAGTGTTCACAGAGAAAGTAGGAGTAGTTACAATTATGCTCCTAAAAGATGCTTTGTGTGTGGAAGTTTGAGTCATTTAATAAGAGATTGTGACTTCCATGAAAAGAGATTGAAAAGAGAGGCTGAGCAAAAGAGAATGAATGTTAATAAGGTTAATGGTTCAAATAAACCAGTTTGGAACAATGCTAATAGAATTAATCATGCTAACCAGTTTGTCCCCAGACCTGTTCAACTAAATAACACTACCAGACCTAACTCTTTTGTTAAGTCTGGTAGACCAAATTTTGGGTCTGGCTACAGAAACTTTAATGGGAATAGGCAAAATGTTAACTTTATGAGGCCTAAAGTGAATACTGGTTATGTTAACTCTGTGAGACCTAATGTGAACACTGGTTTTGTAAGACCCAAGCAACCTTTTCAAAAACCTCAGGTGAATGAAAATTTTCAAAGAAATAATTTTTACAAAGCTCATTCACCTGTGAGAAGACAAACAGCAAAACCTTTAAAGGGAAATGGGGGTTCTGCTGTTAAGACCTCAGCATGTATGTCTTGGGATTCAAACAAAAATAAATCCATGTATAAATCCCAAAACAACAGTGGATCAGGTTCAATTAAGAAATTCAAGCATATTGATCCACAAGGCGGACCCAAGCCTACTCAGGCCTGGGTTCCTAAGAGAAACTAATTTCTCTTCTTTTTGTGCAGGATCATCCACTTTGCTATATGGAAGATAGAGGAATACTTGACAGTGGATGCTCTGGGCACATGACTGGTAACAAGAACTATCTTAATGATTTTCATGAATTCGAGGGAGGTTCTGTTACTTTTGGAGGAAGCAAGGGACAGATAACTGGTAAAGGAAGAATTATTGTGGGCAACATAGAATTTGACAATGTATCTTTTGTGAAAGAACTTGGGCAGTTCAACCTTTTCTCAATATCACAGATTTGTGATACTCAGCATAAGGTGCTTTTTACTGAAACTGATTGTCTTGTGTTGACTCCGGACTTTAAAATGCCTGAAGAACATCAAATTCTTCTTAAAGTTCCCAGACATCACAAAATGTACAGTTTTGATATGAAAGCATCTAATCCTGCAAAAGGTGCTACCTGTTTAATTGCAAAAGCTACATTGGATGAATCTAAGTTGTGGCACAGAAGGTTAGGCCATGTGAATTTCAAAAACATGAATAAACTTGTGAAGAATAACCTTGTGAGAGGTTTGCCTTCAAAATTGTTTAAAAATGATCATACCTGTGTGGCTTGCAACAAGGGAAAACAACATAGGGCATCCTGTAAGGTTAAATTAGAGAGATTAATCACTGAACCTTTGCATACCTTACATATGGATCTTTTTGGCCCTACATCTGTCCATAGTATTAATCATGCATGCTATTGCCTTGTCATTACAGATGATTGTACTAGATATTGTTGGGTGTTCTTTATGTCTAGGAAGGATGAAGCTACCCCTTTGATTCAAAATTTCATTAGACAGATTGAAAACCTTATTGATAAACGAGTCAAAATCATTAGGAGTGATAATGGCACTGAATTTAAAAACAAAAGCATGCTAGATTTTTGTGGTAATAAAGGAATTAAGCAACAATTCAGTAATGCAAGAACTCCTCAGCAAAATGGAGTTGCTGAGAGAATGAACAGGACACTTATTGAGGCAGCTAGGACTATGCTTGCAGATTCACTTTTACCTACTACATTTTGGGCTGAAGCAGTCAGCAATGCCTGCTACATCTTTAATAGGGTTAGAGTGACCAAGCCTCAAAATAGAACTCCTTATGAGCTTATGTTTGGCCACAGACCAGTTGTTAGCCATATAAGGCCTTTTGGGTGTCATGTTACCATTCTTGATACTCTAAGTGTTCTTGGAAAATTTGAAGGAAAGTCTGATGAAGGGTTTTTACTTGGGTATGCATTAAACAGTAAAGCCTTTAGGGTTTACAATTTAGTATCCAAGAAAGTAGAAGAAAATATGCATGTAAACTTTCTTGAGGAAAAACCCAATGTCAAGGGAATTGGTCATAGGTGGATGTTTGATATTGATTATTTGACTGATTCTATGAATTATGTTCCTGTCTCCAAGGAGAATCAAATTAACCCTATTGCAGGTACCCAAGAAGCTACTAACATTGCAGGTACCAAAGATTCTTCAAATTCAGGGAACATTGATGACATGGCTGAGCTTGTTGTGATTCCATCTACAGAGAACAAGTCTGATGCAGCTGAAGCAGTAATCAAGGATTCTTCACCTCAGAAAACAGGCTCTGAAGTTAAGTCTGGCAAAGTCAAATCCCCTAGCATTACCAGTACTTCACTTTTTAAGTCTGGTAGTGATGTTCTACCAGACCTTTCTTCAAATACTGAATGTGCTGATTCTGAGATGCCAGAACTTGAAGTATTTCCTAATCCTAATGAAGGTGTTTTTAATGGGGCTTCCTATGATGAAGGAGGTATTATTACTGATTTCAACAACTTACCCACTGAAGTGGAAGTAAGTCCAACCCCCACTCTCAGGATCCACACCATTCATCCCAAAAGCCAAATAATTGGTAACCCCAAGTCTGCTGTTCAAACAAGAAGTAGAGTGCAACATCAGTCTGCTTCTCTTGCACTCATTAGCCTGATCAAGCAACAACAAAGGGTCAACCATAAGGACCAGCAACATTGCTTATTTGCTTGCTTTCTTTCTCAAAGTGAACCCACTACAGTTTCTGAAGCTTTAGGGGAGGAAAGTTGGGTAGAAGCCATGCAAGAAGAGTTGTTGCAGTTCAAGCTACAGAAAGTATGGGTTCTTGTAGACCTACCTAATGGAGCTAAAGTTATTGGTACTAAATGGGTCTTCAGGAATAAAAGGGATGAAAGAGGGGTAGTTGTAAGGAACAAAGCAAGGTTGGTAGCTCAAGGATACAAACAGGAGGAGGGCATAGATTATGATGAGGTTTTTGCTCCTGTAGCAAGGATTGAAGCTATCAGGTTATTCTTGGCCTATGCATCATATATGGGATTCAAGGTATATCAGATGGATGTCAAAAGTGCTTTCCTTTATGGCACTATTGATGAAGATGTGTATGTACATCAACCTCCTGGCTTTGAGGATCCTGCTAACCCCAATCAAGTGTATAAGGTTATTAAAGCTCTATATGGTCTTCATCAGGCTCCTAGAGCTTGGTATGAAACTCTTTCACAGTTTCTTGAAGAACATGGATACATCAGGGGTGTAATTGACAAGACATTGTTTATCAAGAGAGATCAGAAGGATATTATTCTTGTCCAAATTTATGTGGATGATATCATTTTTGGATCCACAAGAAAGTCTTGGTGTGATGAATTTGAAGGTTTAATGAAGAGCAGGTTTGAAATGAGCTCAATGGGAGAACTTACATTTTTCTTGGGATTGCAAGTTAAGCAAAAGGATGATGGACTTTTTATTTCTCAAGACAAGTATGTTGCAGAAATTTTGAAAAAGTTTGAATTCTCAAATGTGAAGGCAGCAGTCACTCCCATGGAGAACAAAGTGCCTTTAACAAAGGATGAAGATGCTGCTGATGTGAATGTGCATCTTTACAGATCCATGATAGGTTCCCTCATGTATCTTACTGCTTCTAGACCTGATATTATGTATGCAGTTTGTATTTGTTCACGTTTTCAGGTTCAACCAAAGACTTTACATCTTCATGCTGTGAAGAGAATCTTTAGGTACTTAAAGGGCAAACCAAATTTGGGCCTTTGGTATCCTAAGGAGTCAGCTTTTGACCTGACAGCTTATTCAGACAGTGACTATGCTGGTGCAAGTCTGGATAGGAAATCAACAACAGGAGGTTGTCAGTTCCTTGGAAGGAGGTTAATATCTTGGCAATGCAAGAAGCAGACGATTGTGGCTAATTCAACTACTGAGGCTGAGTATGTAGCAGCTGCTCATTGTTGTGGACAAGTTTTGTGGATTCAGAATCAGATGCTGGACTATGGTTTGAACTTTATGAATACTATTATCCACATAGATAATAAGAGTACTATATGTATTGTTAAGAATCCAGTATATCACTCTAAAACTAAGCATATAGAAATAAGGCATCACTTCATTAGGGATTGCTTTGAAAAGAAGTTGATTAGAGTGGAGAAAATACATACAGATTTTAATGTTGCTGACCTGTTAACTAAGGCATTTGATGGTCCTAGGTTCAATTATCTGGTAGTTAACATTGGTATGATGAACCCCTAGTTTGAATTAAGGGGAGGTTTGGCCTAAGGGGAGGTCAAACTGTGAAGTATGTAAAGTATGAATACTTACCAGCATTTAGGTTATTTTTAAGTTTTGTAGTTTTGATTTTAGTTCTGTTAATGATGTGATAAAAAAAAAAAAAAAAAAAAAATTTTGGTTTGTTTTATCTATATCTTTTATTTCTTTTATAGGCAATGCTGGATTAAGTATATTTTCACAAGTTGTTGAGTGAGATTATTGGAACTTCTCACTTGGTGAAGGTGCTTTGCACTAACACATCAAAAGGTTATCAGTCCACCTTGTCTCATCAACATAAGGACTGGCTAATCCTGAGCAAACGGCTAACAGGTAAAGATTGATCAAATCCGTTTATGGCTGACAATTTGCCAAAAATTGTATGGTATTCAACTCACCATATCTAAGATAAGTGAAGAGTTGGCTAGCCCACAAGGTTATGGCTTGTGGTAAAGGCTGTGGAAAACCATAAATGGTAATCAATTCACCATGATGAGGTGCTTTTCCATCAAAGAATTGACTAGTCCAGAAGCAAACGGCTTTTGGTAAAGACTTAACAAATCCGTTGATAAGCTGATGATTTGCTTAAAATCATATGGTTATCAGTGTACCATGGTCTTACACACCAAAACATTTGGCTACTCCAGTAGTAATGGCTATTGGTAAAGAGACATCAAATCCATTAAAGTTCAATGATTCACCTCTCACAGGTGTTAACACACTTGGAAGTGATGAGAATAGATATGAAACTTAATATGAATTGATGTACATATAGTCAATGTTGCTGCAAAGACCATATCAGAAGAGCTTATCAAGATTCAAGCTGCTAGAATGAAACAAGACCTAAATACATTTCAAAGTATTCAAGATTCAATCCTCAGAAGGCTAAATCAGAAGAACTTGAAGTTCATGAAGCATGAAGATCAAGTTAGGGGAGGATTGTTGGGAATTATGATGCGTATCAAGAGCAGACAACTTAAGTCTGGTAGTTTATTAAGTTAGGTCTGTTTGTGTTTTAGGTCTGGTTATGTAAAGTTAAGTCTGGTAGTACATGTTAAGTCTGGTTGACTTATAAAGTTAAGTCTGGTCGTGAAGATAGGAAAGTTTGTTAGAGTTATGTTAGGAAAAGATACAATACGTGTATGTATCTTTATAGAAGATTTGTGTATATCTTCTGTGTCGTCTAGGGTTTCCTTGTGTTATAAAAGGATCCCTAAAGTTTGTTAGTTCGTGTGTGTGAGTTGTACGAATTGATAATAGTGAATATCAATATACGAAGTTAGTGATATCCCTGCTTGTGTTCTTAATTGTTCTTGTTAAGATTCCGCATTAACATTAACAATCACTTAGGGTTTCTCACTTAGATTGGTTCGGATTTATCCTAACCATCTACTAGGTATTCAAAACTACTTAGTGATCCATATACAATTTGTGGACCAACAATGGTCCCTGATGAAGTGATATCTAATATCAATGTGTTTTGTTCTCTGATAAAGAACAGGGTTGTTTGAGATGGAAATTGCACTTGTATTATCACAAAAGATGGGAACCATCTTATACTGGATTTCATAGTCTCTGAGTTGACTTTTCATCCAGGGTACATTTGCACAACAACTGGCAGCAACAACATATTCAGCTTCTGCTGAGGACATGGCAACTGATTGTTGCTTCTTAGCACTCCAACAGACTACTTTCCCACTAAGGATTTGGCAGGAGCCTGACGTGCTTTTTCTGTCCATGTTGCATCCAGCATAGTCAGAGTCTGAGTATCCTTTAAGATCAAAGCCTGAACATTTTGGATAGTATAATCCAAGGTTTGGAGTACCTATCAGGTACCTAAGTATCCTTTTCACAGCTGTGAGATGAGATTCTCTTGGGTCAGATTGATATCTGGCACACAAACAGACTAAGAATTGGATGTCAGGCCTTGATGCAAGTAGATACATCAGTGACCCAATCATTCCTCTGAAAAGAGTTTGATTCACTGGTTTTCCAGTAAGGTCAGGACCAAAGTTGTTTGGTGGTACCATGGGAGTTTTGACTGAGGCACAGTCACTGAGCTCATACTTCTTCAGTAGGCTTCTGACATACTTCTCTTGACTGATAGAGGTTCCTTTATCAGTCTGCTTGATTTGCAGTCCATGGAAATAAGTCAGTTCTCCCATCATGCTCATTTCAAATTTCTTTGCCATCAGTTTTTCAAACTGTTTGCAAAGTTTATAACTTGTTGAGCCAAAGATGATGTCATCAACATAAACTTGTACAAGTATGACATCATTATTTGTCCTGTAGATAAACAGTGTGTTGTCTATCTTGCCTCTGACAAATTTGTTTTGGATCAGGAAGACTGAGAGAGTTTCATATCATGCCCTGGGTGCTTGTTTCAGTCCATAAAGGGCTTTGTTAAGCTTGCAGACATAGTCAGGAAACTCACTACTTTCAAATCCAGGAGGTTGTTGAACATAAACTTCTTCTTTCAGTGAGCCATTTAAGAATGCACTTTTAACATCCATTTGGTACACTTTGAAGTTCATGTAGGTTGCAAATGCAAGGAAGATCCTGATGGCTTCCATCCTTGCCACTGGTGCAAATGTTTCTTCATAGTCAATGCCTTCTTTTTGATTATAGCCTTTGGCTACAAGTCTGGCTTTGTTTTTAATGACTATGCCATTTTCATCAATTTTTTTGAACACCCATTTCATGCCAATGACTGAAACATCTTCAGGACATTTGACCAAGGTCATTACCTTGTTTCTGTCAAATTGTTCCAGTTCATCATGCATGGCCTGAACCCAACTTGGATGTGTAAGTGCTTCTTTGACACTTTTGGGTTCAATTGTGGAGATGAAGTCCACAAATAGGCATTCATTGGCAGAGGCTGCTCTTAATTGTGCAGCCATGCTTCTAGTGAGCATGCCTTCAGTGGGCTCTCCAATTATATTGACAAGTTCTATATCCTGAGACCTAGTCCAACTGTCCTGAGGTCTTGGAAACTGATTAGAACTTGAGGAGGCCTGATTGGTGGGATCTGGTGCAGACACATGATGATTTTCAGTATCTTGAGTGTCTGACTGGGTTGACTGATCACTGAGATTGTTTGGTTCCTGAGCACTATGTTCAGACTGATAGATTGTATCAGTACTTCTTTGTGCTTCAACAAACTCAGTGATGGTTGGGTAAGGAAGGTTGTGAGGGATGATGTAGTAGGAGATGTCAGTATTTGCTTGGTACTGAGTGGAAGGGTCATTGTCAGGATGATGTTCATCAGGAGGGTATCTTGATGAATCATCAATACCTATTTCTTCCACTGAGGTGTTAGAGACACTGATTGCATCAGTGCTCTCATCAAAGGTAACATGGAATGTTTCCTCAGTTTGCTGTCTCCTTGTGTTGAACACCCTGAAGGCCTTTGAGACAAGTGAGTATCCTAGGAAGTATCCATCATCAGCTTTGGCATCAAATTTCCCTAAGTGATCCTTGTGATTATGAATAAACACAGGACACCCAAGGACATGAAAGTAGCTGATGTCAGGGATCCTTCCCTTGAATAACTCATAAGGGGTTTTTCTATGTCTCTTGAAAATGATGGATCTGTTTTTTGTATAACAGGCAGTTTTGACTGCTTCAGTCCAAAAGTGTATGGAAAGGACTGATCCATTTAGCATTGTCCTGGCAGCTTCAATGAGTGTTTTATTCTTCCTTTCAGCAACACCATTTTGTTCGGGTGTGTAAGGGGAGGAAATTTTTTGGGAAATTCCTTTCTCATCACAGAAACATTTAAGTTCATAGTTTTTGAACTCTGTTCCATTGTCAGTCCTAATCTGTTTGACTTTAATGTCATTTTGATTTTCAATGTTCCTGACAAAGGACATGATTGTTTCAGCTGCCTGACTCTTTTTGATCAGGAAGTAAACCCAAGTGTATCTTGAGTATTCATCCACAATGACCAGAGTATACTTCTCATGGTTAATGGATCTAGGACTGATGGGCCCAAAGAGATCCATATGGAGAAGATGAAGGCAGTTCCTGATGGAAAAGTTTGTTTTGGTTTTAAAGGATGCTCTATGATGTTTACCTTTTTCACAGGCAAAGAATGGTTTATCCTTTGAAAACACAAGAGATGGTAAGCCAATGACCTTGTTTTGTTTCACAAGATTGTTTATGTTTTTGAAGTTCAGGTGGGAGAGTCTCTTATGCCAAAGCCAGTTGAGGGTTTCAGTGGCCTTAGTAAAGAGACAAGTTCCATTCTGAGTTAGACTGGTCATGTCTAACACATAAACATCTTGCCTTCTTGGTGCAATAAGGACAAATTCCTTATTGGCGTTGAAGATGGTGTTAGGAATTAAACCTAACAGTTGGTACTGTTAGTTATAAGTTAGTACTGCTGATGATCATATTGAAGAATACACTAACAGTACTAAGTCAGTTAGTACTGCCACCATTAGAAGTTCGTACTGCTTATAATTTTTGTAAACGTGTAATAGATAATTATAGAAAGGATTTTGTGTATATACTAATTATATAGAATTATAGTTATCTTGTACAGGAATCCTTGGTCTATAAAAGGATATCCTAGGTTAAGGTTTAGATACACATATACAGAGATATCTTAGTCATACGAATATATTCAAGGTTGTAAACCCTAGTGATAGGAGATCACTCGTATTATTGAGATAATAATATTGAATCATTTGAAGTTAAACAATTGTCTCTTGTTCATACACTGTTTCATTCAATTACTCAAATATTCTTCTAAGTATAACAAAGTAGATTCCGCATACTTGGTTATATCAACTCAAAGTATCACATACACATTAACAGGACGAACATCCTAAGTGTATAATCAATCTGGTCAGATGGTCCCTTGATTATCATCAAACTGAACTATGTACTTTGCATCACATAGTTGACGGACACTGATCAAATTGTACTTAAGACCATTGACATAAGCTATCCTAGTAAAGACTATACCACTACAGTTTACTGAACCATAACCTTCAGTGAGACATGATGAATTATCAGCAAATATCACCTTGGGTCCTGGTTCTTCTACATATTTATGCAGATACTCTTTCACACCAATCATGCTCCTTGAACATCCACTATCTAGATGCCAAACAGGCTCCCTGTCATGCCTCTGCACAAATGATAAACTGAGTTAGTTCTTTCTAGGACCCCTCATCTTGGAGGGTTTGACTTTTGTAGTCTTCTTAAAAGTATCAATTGATTCATGGTCAGTGGTTGAGTGGACTGAGCTACCACAGGTTTTGCATTTGATTGCAGAGGTAGACTCAGTAGACTGAGAGGATGATTTGGTCATACCTCTTCTGGTCTGAATGACCTTTTCATGTCCTGAGGTGTTGTGAGTGGAATCTCCACAAATTTCACAACAGTTGTCCATTAGACAATCCTTAGGATGGTGATCATTGAAGCTACAGTGAGGGCAAGGTGCAAAAGGCTTGACCTTTTGTTTCTATTTCTGTTTAGAATCAGAAGGGTATTTTAAAGCATGTGCTTTAAAGTTTGCCATCGGCTGTGTATGATTGGTGATCAGAGGTCCTGTGATATTCCTTTTTGCATATCTTGCAATAAAGGATTCTATAACAATCATCAGTGAAATGATTGGTATAGTGACACAGCTCACACCTTTCCAGGGGTTTGGAGGGTTTTGGTTTGGTGCTTGAGAAAGCTGATTTGGGTTCCTTCATCTTGGATTGAGAAGGTTTCTCAGAAGGTTCAATCTTCTCACTCAGCTTCCTGACAAACACAGCTAACTGATCAATTTTTGAGTCAGGGCTTTCTGTTTTTACTTCAGAAGGGACTGAAGTAGATGAGTCATCAGAATGTACTGAGAGTTCAGGGGTTTGCCCTTTCAGGAGGGTTATTCCCAAACCTGGCTTCTCTTTTGGAGAATGTTGGGAGTAGACCAATGGTGTGAGGTCTGAGCATGGTGTAGCACCCTGAAGGATATTCAGAGGTGGGAGTGGAGGATATGATTCTGATTCAGATTCATTAACTGACTCAGTACTACTGGGTTGGTCAGTGAGTCCAAGCCTATTTTTTAGAGCCTGACTTTCAGGAAACAAGAATTTTCCAGTCTCAAAGTTTGGTAACTTACTGACTGGGTTGTCCCTGACAATCCAGTCATTTGACTTGGGTTGCATTTCTTGCTCAAAAGATATGCCAGCTGGAATAAAGGTCTTTTCACTGTGAGTTTCAGTGAGATGGTCAATTCCTATAATTTTCTTGTTATCACTAGGAATTAGACTCACAGTATCAAAGACTTTAAGGTTCTTTTTAGTCCAGCCTGCAATGACAGCCTTTTCTTTGTTAAGTTCATATTGAAGGGCTTGATTTTCTTTCAAAATTTCAGTGTTTTGAATTTGTAGTGTAATAGTTTCTAACTTGGCTTGTTTTAATACAAGCAATTCATCTCTACACTTGTTCAATTCTAACACAAGATGGTTATATTTTGAAAGCAAATTAAGCCTTTGTTCTTCCACAAACTTAAGATCTACACAAATATAATTTATATAGGACAGCCAGTCAGAATCATCATCCATTGAAAGTAAAGTGTTTACCTTTTTCATGGTTATGTTCACCCACTCTCCATTCCTTGCATGGCATTTTCCAACACCGACAATGGTTCATGAAATAACCTATACACCCCCAATTATCACAACTTATAGGAGAAGGACCACAGCTAGTCTAACTAGAGTGGAAACTGGATCCTTGCCGCATGACTCACCTCTCCTAGCAGGTAACACAGCTAGAAGTGATGAGGGCAGTTCTAAACTTGATGAATTGACGGCTATTTGTACCAAGTTATCTGCAAAAGTAGAATCTCTGGAAGAAGATCTCAAAAGCCACAAGGATTACTTTGCCAAGGTATACACCAATTTGACACTCAGGGTGAAGAAGTTGGAAGATCAACTAAAGAAGAAAAGAGCTAAGGTGGTACTTGATGAAGATTCTTCAGATGATGGTTCAGATGGTTCAGATGATGATGGTGATGATTCTCCCAAACAGGGGAGGAAATCCGGGAAAGAACAAGGGGAAAAGAGATCTAGAACCCAGGGGAGGTATGAAGAAGGTACTAGTGGATTGTATGAAGAAGGTACTACTGGTGATGATACTAATATGGGTGAGCAAGAGGAAAATCAAGGTACTACTGAAAATGTTGAAGAAGCAGTACAAACTGATGATGTTGAAGAAGCAGTACAAACTGCTGATGTTGAAGAAGTAGCAGTACAAACTGCTAAAGACAAGGGACAAGGTATTTTAATTGAGAAAGAAGAACCTCTGAAAAGAAAGATTAAGCCCAAGACACAAGCTCAAATAGATTACGATGCAGAAGTGGCAAAGAAAGTGAACTAGCCGATGAACAAGCTCAAATTGCTACTGATGCAGAACTAGCAAAGAAAATGTCTGAAGATGATGTGATTGATTTTATGGAAGCAAAAAGATTAGAAAAGATGGCTTCAGATTCAAAGATTACTCAAGAAACTTTTGATGAACAACTAATATACTTGTTAGACTCAGATCCTATTGTGAGAGAACAAGCAGTGCAACTTGTTGAAGATGTGAGTTTAAGTGAAGAAGAAAAGTCAGCAAAGCTTACAAGTTTTATTTTATTGAAGAATAAGGAAGTAGCTTGGATTGATCTTATGCAGAAGATAAGAGATAGACAAAAGAAAGGATACAAGAAGAAGATGCCTACAAAGAAAGAACAGATAAGCTTTATGAAAAGTTATTTGAAGAATCAAGCATTTTGGAAGCAGAGTTACTTCAAAGGGAAATCAGATGCTGAGATTGAAAAAGCCTATTATGAAGCCTATGAAAGGATTAACAAGCCATTTCAAACTGATTTTGTGATTGATACTGGACATGGAAAAGAAGAGAAAAGAAAAGCAGAAGTTTTGGAGTCTGACACATCAAAGAAACAAAAGACTGCTACTGAAGGGCTAACAGATGAACAACTGAAAAACATGATTGTAGTAGTTCCTGAATCCACAAACATCAAACCTCTACAAGCAAAACATCCTATTATTGATTGGGAAGTATTTACTTAATGAAGAATGAAAGAATGAAAGAATGGAAAGTTATCAGAGTTGGTGGAATAACTGAGGAGTATAAGCTTTTTGAAGATATGCTCAGAGGATTTGATAGGGAAGATCTCAATCAGTTGTGGAATTTAGTGCAAGAAAGATTAGAAGTTGCAGATCCTATTGAAGATAAAGATAAAGAATTATGGGTTCAATTGAAGCGGCATTATGAACCAGATGGAGGAGAAGCAATTTGGAGATTTCAAGCTGCAATAAAGGATGTTTCATGGAAGCTTTTTGGTACATGTGGAGTGCATAGAATTTCTACTAAAGATGGCTTAGAAATATACATGTTAGTGGAGAAAGACTATCCACTCAGAACAGCTGTGTTGGTTACTTTGGTATGTTCAAGACTTGAAGTTGAAGCAGAATCAGACATGGAAGATGTGTTAGTCAAAAGAATGTTTGATCTTGCAGAACAGAGAAAAGCCCAAACAAAGAGATTGACTTGGTAGGTGTTTGGAAGAATCCCCCCATCCTCAGGAGTAAAGTTTAATTCGAAGAAACTTAGTGACTTGAAGAAAAATCATAAGTTAAGGGGAGGATTGTTAGGAATTAAACCTAACAGTTGGTACTGTCAGTTATAAGTTAGTACTGCTGATGATCATATTGAAGAATACACTAACAGTACTAAGTCAGTTAGTACTGCCACCATTAGAAGTTAGTACTGCTTATAATTTTTGTAAACGTGCAATAGATAATTATAGAAAGGATTTTGTGTATATCCTACTTATATAGAATTATAGTTATCTTGTACTGGAATCCTTGGTCTATAAACGGATATCCTAGGTTAAGGTTTAGATACACATATACAGAGATATCTTAGTCGTACGAATAGATTCAAGGTTGTAAACCCTAGTGATAGGAGATCACTCGTATTATTGAGATAATAATATTGAATCGTTTGAAGTTAAACAATTGTCTCTTGTTCATACACTGTTTCATTCAATTACTCAAATATTCTTCTAAGTATAACAAAGTAGATTCCGCATACTTGGTTATATCAACTCAAAGTATTACATACACGTTAACAGGACTAACATCCTAAGTGTATAATCAATCTGGTCAAGTGGTATCAGAGCCAGGTTGATACTTTTGATTTAGAAGAAGAGATGTACATGGAGACATCTACAACCAATGTTGCTGCTAAGTTACCAATGCTCAAGTCTAATGAATTCGATATGTGTAGATTAAGAATTGAACAATTCTTCCAGGTGCAGGATTTTGCACTCTGGGAAATGATAGAAGAAGGGAATTCTTTCAAGCCCACAACCACTACAACTGTAGTTGAGGGAAAGACTGAAACAACACTGCAAAAAAAGCCATTGACTGCAAAGGAAAAGATCCAGATGAAGAATGATCTTAAGGCAAGATGCATGCTGCAGATGACAATACCTAATGATCAATTATTGAACTTCAGCAAGTTCAAGTGTGCAAAGACCTTGTTTGAAGCCATTGTTGCAAGATATGGTGGGAATGAAGCCACCAAGAAAACTCAGAAGACCCTACTCAAGCAACAATTTGAGAACTTCTCAGCTACAAGCAATGAATCACTAGATCATATGTTCAACAGGCTACAGAAACTAGTGAGTCAGCTTGCTATTCTTGGAATTAAGATACCTTAGGAAGATCTCAACTCCAAATTTCTGAGGAGTCTACCATCTGAATGGGCTATGCATGTGGTTGTATGGAAGAACAAGCCTGATATAGATTCCATGAGCTTAATGGACCTTTATAGCAACTTTAAAATAGTAGAGCATGATATAAAGAGGTCTACTGGAACAAGCTCAAGCTCAAGCTCTGGGAATTTAGCCTTTGTGTCAATTCCCAGTACCTCAAGTTCAGAAGAAGAAGTCCAAGTTGCTGGAGCAGTTGGTACTGCTAGTTCAAATATTGGTACTGCTAGTACCTCAAGCAGTACTAATGGACCTTTGGATGAGAATACTTATTGTGCTTTCCTGACTACTCAGCACAATGGAAGTATGTTGACTCATGGAGACCTTCAAGAGATTGATGAAGATGACATTGAAGAGATGGACATCAAGTGGCAGCTCTCTCTTCTTAGCATGAGGGCTAAGAGATTTTTGAAGAAAACAGACAAGAAGATAATCATAAACAGCAATGATGTTGCTGGATATGACAAGTCAAAGATTGAATGTTATAATTGCCATAAGAAAGGTCATTATTCATGGGAGTGCAGATTGCCAAGACAACAAGATGGCAAGAGCAGAGGCTTTGGAAGCAAGACAAGGGTTGTGGAGGTTACAGACTCAAGCTCAAAGGCTATGGTTGCCATTGATGGCTTAGGGTTTGACTGGAGCTACATTGCAGAGGAGGAAGCAGAAGCATCTACAGAGATGGCTCTCATGGCTTTATCAGATTCTGAGGTACAAGTTTCTAAGTGTTCTAAATCATGTGATGCTTTAAAAGAATTAGAAACTCTTAGGAAACATTATGATGAACAGAGAATAGAGTTAAACCAGACTGCTTTTAATTTGGAAAATCATAAGAGAGGTTTAGCTGTTTTAGATGAGCAAATTGTTCATTATAAAAGTAATGAGTATTATTTTAGTGATACTGTAGCTGTGCTTAAGAGAGATATATTTTTTAGAGATGTTGAGATTAGTGTGTTAAAACATGAGTTGGAAAAGTTGAAACATGCTAAAGAAAACATTCAAATGAGTGTAGACACATTAGAGTATGCATCTAAGGGTGTAACTAAGATCATTGAATGTCAAATTCTAAATAAGGCTAAGTCAGGTCTAGGGTATAAGTCTGTTCCACCTCCTTATAGAGGAATTCCTACTCCCCCAGGCATAGACTTAGAACATACAGGTTTAGATGAATTTCAACTACCTAAGACGGAATATGGACCTAAACATAAGGAGAATGAAGTAGCTGAAAAGCATGTAGAAGTAAGTTTTGAGAATGCAAGTGATAAATCACTTTCTGATGACAAGGTGTCATCTGCTAGGAACTCAGATGCTCCAACCATAGAGGATTGGACTTCTGATGATGATGAGAGTGCTCAGGCTGAGGTTAAGCCTGTTAGTGTTAAGAAAGAGGAACCAAAAGTTTCTAAGGTGGTCAAGAAAGATACTGTTAGGCCTAAAACCAATGCTAAACCATTTAGACCAACAGTTAAGTATGCTGAAATGTATAGAACCACAAACAAGCCCAGAGGTAACCAAAGTAATTGGAACAACCTCAAGTCTCACCAACTAGGTGATGACTTTGTCTGTTATAGGAAAGCTTGTTACACATGTGGTAGCTTTGACCATCTTGCAGCTTATTGCAACAATAGGGTAACTAGGTATTCAAGTCCTAGGGTGAACTCAGTTAGACCACCCACTCACCCTACAAATGCTAGAATGATACCTAGATCAGTTCTTTTAAGGTCTGGTCCAAGACCAATTCATACTGCTAGACCAGAAATTCATACTGCTAGACCATTTAGATCTATTTACCCAAGGCCAACAGTTCTAAGTGCAAAAACAACTTTTAAATTAGCACCAAAAACTGTTAAAAGGCCATTTCAAAACAATGCAGTGATTAACAAACAAGTTTGGAAGCCTAAAGTTGCAATTGCAAACCCAGCAGTTCATACTGCTAGGCAAGCAGTTAATACTGGTAGTTTTAAAAACACTTCTAATGGAAATTTGGGCAATGGTTTTAATGCATCTGCATCATGGGTTTGGAGACCACTTCAATCAAATGGTACTCCAACTGTTCTAAAAAGGTTTAATTATATTGATGCAAGAGGAAAACCTAAGTCAGTGATGGCTTAGGTACCACAAGGAAATTAATTTTCCTTTTTATTTGCAATGTTAGTCATATGTTTATGTATTATGAGACAAGTGCTTTGCACTTTGTTTCCTTGTTTTTGGACTAACACTTGCAGGTATGGATGATAAGCACCAAGGACTTACAAGTGCTTTCTGTTTTGGACTGTATGGTGATTTGGAAGCTTAGTGTGTGATCTGTGCACACAACAAATGGTTATTGGTTCACCATGTCTAACCCACATAAGAACCAACTAGTCCAGAGCAAACGGTTTCTGGTAAAGACTAATCAAATCCGTTTATGGTTGACAATTTACCAAAAATTGTATGGTTATCAACTCACCATATCTAACAGTGAAGAGTTGGCTAGTCCAAAGCAAACGGCTATTGGTAAAGACATATCAAATCCGTTGATAGCTGATAGTTTGCTAAAAACTATATGTGAGTTATAATGTTTCAAATTCATATAAGTTCATACTGTTCTTTGAAATTTTTTGATAATGGTTTGTACTGCTAGTGCAAAGTTTGTACTGCTAGTGCAAAGTTTGTACTGCTCAACTAGCCGTTAGAACTGTTGTGTCAGTAATTAATTTTTGTTTAGAAACTAGCCGTTGGAAGATAATTGAGATTTTTACTGACTTAGTTACGGTTTTTAAGGGATCCTCTTCTAGATATTTTAACTTTTATTCTATTATAATCTTATCCTGAAATAAAAAGTTAAAATATTCTTTAAGTCATTCAATAGAAACCCTAATTCTCTCAATAATATCACATCTAAATTTCATCTTCTACTTTCTAACCTAAATTTTCACTATTCACCACAGTCAAATCAATTTTTACTGAGAATATTATGGCTAATTCGGATTTTATCAAGACGCACAACCAGGTTGCTTATTTGAAGAAAACAGAGGAAGGGGATGGACCAAAAATTTTATGAGATTGTGGACTTATTGAATGCATCTCATATTAGGTATGCTTTAACTCTTTCCCCTACTCTTATTGTCTCTTATATCACACAGTTTTGGCAAACTGCCATTGTCAAAATTAGTGAAGAGGAAGACATAGAAATTCACTCCAAACTGGATGGCATATCTTTTGTTGTTACCGAATCTACTCTTAGGAGACATCTTAAGTTGCAAGATTCATGGTATTAACAATATGCTAAACACTGAAATTTGGCAAGAAATTGCTAGAATGGGGTATGATACATCCAATCAAAAACTTACTTTTCAAAAGGGATGTTTCTCCATACAATGGAGATTTTTTATCCATACTCTCTTACATTGTTTAAGTCCCAAAAGAACATCATGGGAGCAATTCAGTAGCAATATTGCTATTGCTCTCATATGTCTGTCAACAAACAAGGTTTTCAATTTTTCAAAATTTATATTTGAGAGTATGGTTGCTAATGTAAAAAGTAAAACAAAATTTCTTATGTATCCAAGATTTGTTCAAAGCTTTTTGAATAAGAAAAAGAATTTGCTTAAGCAACATAGAGAAATTTTTCCTACTCCTAGCCTGCAACCAAAAGTTTTTCAAAATATGGCTGTGGCAAGTAGATTGTTTAATGGGGGTAGAAATACCTCTATTTCCTGAAATGCTTCAAGTTGTTCAGGGTGAAGGGTCAGTAAACCCAACTGATCCCCAACCAACACCCACAATGGTTCCTGAAATAACCCATACACCCCCAATTATCACAACTTATAGGAGAAGGACCACAGCTAGTCTAACTAGAGTGGAAACTGGATCCTTGCCCCATGACTCACCTCTCCTAGCAGGTAACACGGCTAGAAGTGATGAGGGCAGTTCTAAACTTGATGAATTGACAGCTATTTGTACCAAGTTATCTGCAAAAGTAGAATCTCTGGAAGAAGATCTCAAAAGCCACAAGGATCACTTTGCCAAGGTATACACCAAGTTGACACTCAGGGTGAAGAAGTTGGAAGATCAACTAAAGAAGAAAAGAGCTAAGGTGGTACTTGATGAAGATCCTTCATATGATGGTTCAGATGGTTCAGATGATGATGGTGATGATTCTCCCAAACAGGGGAGGAAATCTGGGAAAGAACAAGGGGATAAGAGATCTGGAACTCAGGGGAGGTATGAAGAAGGTACTAGTGGATTGTATGAAGAAGGTACTACTGGTGATGATACTAATATGGGTGAGCAAGAGGAAAATCAAGGTACCGCTGAGAATGTTGAAGAAGCAGTACAAACTGCTGATGTTGAAGAAGTAGTACAAGTAGCAGTACAAACTGCTAAAGACAAGGGCAAATGTATTTTAATTGAGAAAGAAGAACCTCTGAAAAGAAAGATTAAGACCAAGACACAAGCTCAAATAGATTACGATGCAGAAGTGGCAAAGAAAGTGAACAAGCAGATGAACAAGCTCAAATTGCTACTGATGCAGAACTAGCAAAGAAAATGTCTGAAGATTGTGCGATTGATTTTATGGAAGAAAAAAGATTAGAAAAGATGGCTTCAGATACACAGATTATTCAAGAAACTTTTGATGAACAACTACAATACTTGTTAGACTCAGATCCTATTGTGAGAGAACAAGCAGTGCAACTTGTTGAAGATGTGAGTTTAAGTGAAGAAGAAAATTCAGCAAAGCTTACAAGTTTTATTTTATTTAAGAATAAGGAAGTAGCTTGGAGTGATCTTATGCAGAAGATAAGAGATAGACAAAAGAAAGGATACAAGAAGAAGATGCCTACAAAGAAAGAACAGATAAGCTTCATGAAAAGTTATTTGAAGAATCAAGCATTTTGGAAGCAGAGTTACTTCAAAGGGAAATCAGATGCTGAGATTGAAAAAGCCTATTATGAAGCCTATGCAAGGATTAACAAGCCATTTCAAACTGATTTTGTGATTGATACTGGACATGGAAAAGAAGAGAAAAGAAAAGCAGAAGTTTTGGAGTCTGACACATCAAAGAAACAAAAGACTGCTACTGAAGGGCTAACAAATGAACAACTAAAAAACATGATTGTAGTAGTTCCTGAATCCACAAACATCAAACCTCTACAAGCAAAACATCTTATTATTGATTGGGAAGTATTTACTGAATGAATAATGAAAGGATGAAAAGTTATCAGAGTTGATGGAATAACTGAGGAGTATAAGCTTTTTGAAGATATGCTCAGAGGATTTGATAGGGAAGATCTCAATCAGTTGTGGAATTTAGTGCAAGAAAGATTCAAAGTTGCAGATCCTATTGAAGATAAAGATAAAGAATTATGGGTTCAATTGAAGCGGCTTTATGAACCAGATGGAGGAGAAGCAGTTTAGAGATTTCAAGCTGCAATAAAGGATGTTTCATGGAAGCTGTTTGGTACATGTGGGGTTCATAGAATTTCTACTAAAGATGGCTTAGAAATATACATGTTAGTGGAGAAAGACTATGTAGGTCACTATAATTATCTCAGACAC
>CP139503.1:218088326-218330826 GCA_021014915.2 Artemisia tridentata subsp. tridentata
ACAATGAATTAAGTAAATGAAAATAAACTAAACTGAACATGAAAAAGCCACAAATACAACAGATAAGCATTGAGAACAAAGCAAAAAGCAAAAAGGGTCTACTGAAAGACCTAGGGTGCAGGGTATAACAATGGGCTGAGGGAGATTTGGAGACCAAATTAGAGCAACTAGATAAGCTCTAGAATCCCAATAAAGCTCAGAAATCTCAAGTCAGTACTACATGCTATTCATAAAAACATAAATCAGACAATAAGCATAAGAGCATAAGCATAAAATAAGCTGAGAAAAGGGGCTAGAAAACATGCAGGCTGCAAAATGGATTTGTGATCAGTATACATGCAAGAATTTTGCTTTTAAGCCATAATCTAACTGGGACTTCACAATCTTTTTTTTGTATCCACTAAATGGACTCAAGGGACCATAGAAATGCAAAAATAAAGGTCAACAAGAGCTTATTGCTATAATAAGCTAGTGTGATCAGTTATAGGCCTAAGATTTCCACAGTCCATTCAAAACCATGATTCCTATCAAATTGGCTCAAGAGAACTTACAAACAGCTTATCTAACCTATTTTGAGCAAGATCAAAGTTTCTAAAATGGTCAATGAACAGTTACTATGGTAGATTGGCCCTAAATAAGTTTAACCCAAACAACCCTTTAAGAGGGTCTGTGTGGGATTATCTACTGAAACAACTTAATCTAAGCTAGGATCTTGGATAACAGATGAACATCTAAGTGTATTAAGCACTAAAAAGTAACTTTGAACTGGAAATAAGCACTCTAATAAGCTGAATCTACTTTTGACTAATTTTGGCTTTTTGAGCTATTTAAGGCAAAAACTAATTTAAGCTATAACAACCTATCTAATTAACTTCAAATATCATTAATAAAGTCAAATAAGCTTAGAAAAAGCAGATAAGCAATAAAATAAGCACTTGAACAGTAGCCGTTGACTTCTTTGACTTCCTTTGAACTTATTGGATTAGGACTGAGTTATCTTATCATAAACTCACAATAAGCTATATTAAGCTTACATGAGCTTATTCAAACATTGAAGAGCTTTTTTCAATCAACAACAAGCTAAACTTGATTCAACAGTGGACTTTTTAAGCTTAAAATTTCATTAACTTAAGAAGAGAGTACAATATTGAGTAAATGAGAAACAATTAAGCTTAAAAGGACTTGAATTAATACTGAAACTTAAATTTTACATTAATTGAAACATTAAACTAAAAATACGACTAAACTAATTATCTACATGCCAAATTAAGGCTACAAAATGCCCTATTTATACTGAAATCAAGCTGGGATGTCTTCTATCTTCTTCTCTGACCCATTCTGAACCCTTGGATAGGTGTGAAATCATCTCAGTCGTCTAAACCAATTTTGGCGCCAAAATTGTCATAGTGGGAAAAACCACTTGGTTCTGAACTGATGGAAACGAAGCATTTAATGTTTCTTGGTTTGTTAGGTGAAGTGTTGAGGAAGCTTGGAGGGTGGTGGTATTGTCAGGGATAAGGAGGAGGGGGTGGTATGGTTTTAGGCGGGTAGTGGTTTAGGAAGATGAGTTTGACTGAGGGTCAAACTGGTTTTAGTTAAATAAAGGTGGATCGGGTTATTTGTTGGGATTGGGCTGGTGGAGTTAGGCTGGGTTGGTAACTGGGTTAATTATTTGGATAAAAGGGTTGGTTAGTTATGGCTGGGTTTATTATTTAGGATAGAAATGGAATTGGATTTAACTTTGAGGGACCAATGTTGTACAATCTGAAAATCCAAGGACCAAGGCTTGCCAAAAATAAAAATTATTTCCAAGGACCATTTGTGTCATTTTGGTATTTTTGGGGGTTGACTTTGACTTTTGACTTTGACTTTTGTCTTTACTTGATCAAATGCACATTTGTTGTCGAGTCGATCCAAAAATGCTCGGTTTCGCTCCGTTTTCAATCCTTTGTACCCGAAACACATAAAAACACAAACCAAGGATATCTGCAGTATAATCTGGGTGTTTTTAGTCATTTTTATGTCTTTTATGGGTATAAAATGATGAGTATTTACACACTCATCAATCCCCCACACTAAACTATTGCTAGTCCCTAGCAATCCGATCATATAAAGTAATGAAAGGATCAAAAGAATACCAAGCATACCCCGTTTTGATTTTTTACACAATGCCAGAAATTTAAACTTAGAACAAAATATATAACACGCTTGATTTCCAAAAATGGTATCATGGAACGGGATTCACACAAAATGGGCGTCTCCAGGGAATTAAAATCGTCATCCTCTTTTTTATACTCCCAACTAAGCTTAAACTCAATGTGCAAATGCTTTTGTAAAATGCTAACACTACTTATACTAGTAATCTGTGTAAGCCGAGACTTAACTTTTCACTCCCATAATTTATTCAAGTTAGGTGACTGTGCTTGATTTTCAAAATTTTGATCACAAAAACCGACGTTTTTATAAGATTTTGACTAATACTAGCTGAAAGATAGATTTAAAATTTACAACAAGCAAGTTTCAAAACTTTATTCAACACATCAAAACTTATTGCATTTTGCAATATCATTCTATTTTTGCATTTTGCAATATCATTCCATTTTTTTCAACATAAACTAACGGAGTTTCACGGAAACCAAGACCTTACACCTTTCGGAATAAAGGATCCAAGGGCCGTTACAACGGAGAGTTCCAAGACTCTAAACATTCCTGAAATGAGGATCCAAGGGTGTTAGACCAAGACCTCACACATTCCTGAATTAGAGGTCCAAGGGCCGGTGTAAGAGGGTAGCCAAGACCTAAACGCCTTCCGGAAATAAGGATCCAAGGGCCGATCTTGAACCGTAGCTTTTTAGCACATACATTTATTACTTAACTTTTACATTATTATGACATATGCTTGTTCCGAAGTTTAAATAAAGCTTTGAACTAGTATTTTCCAAAATCGTATAGAAAAATGATTTTGTGTGTTCAAAAGTTTGAAAATAAGCACTAATTAAGTCAGATTAGTTATCTCCTGGGAGGAAAAGCCATAGATTACTTATATAAGCTCTAAAGAAAACCAACTATTCTACGCTTAGCATTTTCATTTGCACATATCGTAAAACCTTAGTCTAATCGTTAAGGAAGCAGCCAGATCAACACTCTGGCAGAGTCGGGATTCCCTTTGTTCTAACCTAATCAAGACTAAACACTTTCTTCTTTTATTATTTATTTATTTATTTATTATTTTTTTTTATTGCAATTTCTTATCTAAAAACGAAAAAAATTTAAAATTTTGGCCAAAACGGGGGTACTAGGGCACTAGAAGGTACATATGTGACAAAAATCGCGAGAATTCCCCCCCACACTTAGAATTGAATATTGCCCTCAATATTCAAAGTACCGGCTATTATGCCGACACTTAGAACATAAAAAGGTAATACTAATAGCCATGTGTGGAACAGAAATCTCTCTTTTTCACAAACAAGATTAATAAGATATCCCTAGATAAACGTTAGCAACAAGATCAGATATTGGGCGGCTGGATTGAAAACAGGCGCATCAATCATCACGATCTAAGGGAAACCTGCAAACACGAGCAAACAACACACAAAAGCAAAGCACAGTAGAGGAGTCCCCCCACACTTAGTGTCAGAAAATAGAAAAAAGTCAGAAACATGGGTTGTCACCCATGTAATGCTAATGTTTTTGTTAACCGAGTCACTAGCTTGACTCGACCCCGAATTCATTTGTTCTTGGGGGAGCATGTGGAAAAGAAAATCTCCATCAGACTTTCATTCGAAATGTTTGGATAAACATTGAAGTTCTTGAAAGTTCAACTCCGATGAGATACATCCGGCTCAAAAGAATGATAAACTGAGATGCCGGGGTCAAAAACCTTGTCCTCATTTCCTTAAGGAAATGATTGTAAAGTTTTAATCAGATTTAACTCCATGCAAAATAGGAGTTCACCATTAAGATAGAACAGAGGGGAATTACTTTTCTCCTGAATTACAAGTTCCTCAGATGAGGTTTGTAACTTGAAATTCTTGTCGGGAGTCAATTTAATCATTGAATGATTTTTACTACCATCGAGTATGCCTGGATTAAACACTTTGTCTTCACAAGAAAACTCCACAGGATACTCGATGGAAGACTCCTCAGAGAAAATAAAATCATCCTCTGGGGATGGAGGAGAGAAGTTATTTAGCTCAGTCACGGTTTTCTTTTTTGGGTTTTCATCTCCAAGGGATTTATCATCAGGAGGTTTGCCATATAAAAGTTCTTACCATTCTTTACGATCAGCACCGAAATCAAAAAGATCATCATCTTCATCCCCCAGTGTGATTGGATCGATGTGAGCGAGTTCATCGGCGAACTCCTCAAGAAAATGATCACTTTTAGACGTTTTAATATCCTTCGGAGGGAGAGAAGGTGACGGATCATCATTAAGTAACTTCTCGAGGAAGAGAATGTCTCCTTCCGGATCAAAGTCTGTATCATCAATTTACGGTGAAATTGAATCATTTTTTAGACAAGCATCGATCTCTTCCAAAACGAAGTCACTTCCCTCAAACAGAGTGAGGGAAGGGGAAGAGTCAGAAAGAATTGGTTGAGAAGAAGGAGTGGGATTGCCACTCAAAGCATTAACCGAGAAAAAGTCACTACCCTCAACGGGGATAGGAAATGATGGAGAGATTGGGTCAGAATCCATCTTGTGCTCAAAATGGGGAAGTGATGCCTCAACATAATCGATGTTATCATAAGATGAAGAATCGTCATCACTTGTAGTACAATCATTGTTAGAATCGGAGAAAGTCTCAAAATGATCATTTGAAGCATCAAGAGGAGGCAAATCACACATTTTGTCGGAAATACCCTCGGACTCACTTTGGATTGGGACAAGGTCCTCAACACTAGACTTTATTACTTTGTCCGATTCCGTTTCCGGAATAGTGCTAAGATGCTCGTCCCCCATTATGAGAGAGTCCTCCGGGACGGGTGTGATTGTAGCTGACGAATCTTTATAATATTCTTGCATTTGAATAGAATCCTCATCATCATCGTCAAAGTTAATGAAAGTCTTGCAAAATTGGGCACTCACTTTGGCTACTTGTTCTTCGGCTAGTAATTCTCCAATTGAATTTTCATTGCAAAATTGGGAACTTACTACCGGTTTGTTTTGTGCAGTGCGAACTTTCGATTTATTTTCGATAATCGTCAAGATGTCCTTCGGAGTTCGATACAAGATATTGCCACCGGCGGCCGTGTTAAGCGAATCTTGATCGTTTTGCGTTAAAGCATTATAGAATATATCAACTTGTTGCAATTCCGAAAAATTGTGATGTGGGCATTTCCATTTTAAATCTTTGAATCTCTCCCAAGCCTCAGCAAAAGTCTCATCAAAAGATTGTTGAAAATTCATGATTTCTTTTCTGAGCTCAATTGTTTTGGAACGAGGATAAAATCTATTTAAGAACTTCGATGCTAGATCATCCCAAGTTGTGATGGAATTAGGAGGTTCATATTCAAGCCATGTGTCGGCTGCTCCTTCGAGTGAAAACGGAAATAGCATCAATTTGATAACTTTTTGCGGCACATCCTTGTAATTGGTGGTCGAGGTCAACTTGTTGAACCAACGGATGTGTGCATACGGATCTTCTCGTTCAAACCCGTGGAATTGATTTGTAGACACGAGTTGAATCAAATGTGTCTTCAATTCGAAATGATCAGAATTGATTGGTGGTAAAACGATGGCATCTCCGTAACCCTCGGTGGGTGCTTGGAGCATTTCGGCCATTGTTCGATTGTCTGCCATTTTATCAATGGGAATAGTACGAATCTCGGGTTCGACTATTCGGGCAGCACGTCTACGATTACGTCTTCTCGGAATATCTACGAGTTCACGTAAAGGACTTGTCGACGTAGAAGAACGAGTGCGCATGCACTAAATAAAACAATTCAATTAAAACAAGATCGAAGCAAAACACAAGGAACTTAAACCTTAAATCAACAAGCGTACGGTAGCTCTCTGAAAGAAAAACGCACAGAGTGGCGGAGGAGCAAAGGTGGGCAATAAATGCTCCTTAAAAACCCGCTCCTTTCGGTTTGTCAATTTAATGCCAAACCTCCTGAAACCTCCGTTAGAGTTTGTTTTATCAATCAAAGGTGAGCCGAATTCGCAAGCGACACAAAGGCAAGTTTTAAATCTTTTGTTTGGGAACTTATTATGATAATATTCCAAGTTGAGGAATATTATATTGAGATTGCTTTTATCTTTTATTTTAACACAAGAAAACGAGAAATGTTTTTGGGTTTTTATAAACACTTTAGGAAACGTGTTTTGATTTTTCTGATATATATATATATATATATATATATATATATATATATATATATATATATATATATATATATATATATATATATATATATATAAAGAAAAAGAAAAATATTTTTGTATTTTATGGGGTTTATGGAAAACGGGAACTTCACAAGGAAGGATCTCAAGTCACTAATCGTTTAAACTTCAACGATATAGTCGCAACACAACCTCCCCGGCAGCGGCGCCAAAATTTGATCCGTGCTAAAGTATATATATAATATCAGACGGATATGCGTGATACGCGGGAAATGACAAATCAACCTTTTAGGAAAAAGGTTAACTTACAAAACCCGTGAATACGATATGTGTGATACCGGGCAAGTGTTACCAGGGTCGTGTCCCAGCGAGGCTGGAATCGACAATCGTGTAAGGTTTGGAATTAGAGTGACTGATGATTGGGATATGGAATTTTGTGTTTTTTTTTTATTCTAAAAAAGAAATGAGAAATAAATTCTCAAGGAAAATTAAGATTAAATAAAATTAAACTAAAAACGCGATACGGGAATTCTAAAAACGGGTTTAAAAAGTGAAATCTCTAAAAATTAATCCTACAAGTTATTTTTCCTAAGATCTATATGATAAAAGAAAATTTTAGAAAAAAGATTTATATTTTTCTGATTTTTATATTTTTTATTATGAATTAAAAACTATTCTAAAAATTCTGACACTTTTTGTGAAATTACTTTATAATAAACCAGTCCTAGGAAAAAAATAAACAAGGTGCCAGCTTATTGGGATAAGCTGGTAATAAGCAAAGAAGCTCGGATAGCTTAAATGGAAAAGTGAGTATAAAAATCAAAAGTGTGCAAGGTTTAACCAGAGAAGTCCTAAGGGCAGTTGGTAAGGGTGTGCTTGGTAGTTATCTGAGTGACCAGGATTCGAACCCTGGTTTTGCCTTTTTGCTAACTATTTATTTTTGTGATTTTTCTTTTAAAAACTAATTAAGCAACAAAAGATAAGCACTTTTACTAACTATGACTTTTTGTGAAAAGCTATAATAAGCTCAAAAATGAGCCAAAAGAGACTGATCAGGGGACTTTTTGAGTTAATAAACTAGGATTTGTTTCAAACGACTGATTAAGCTATACAATAAGCTAAAGCAAACTGACAATGAATTAAGTAAATGAAAATAAACTAAACTGAACATGAAAAAGCCACAAATACAACAGATAAGCATTGAGAACAAAGCAAAAAGCAAAAAGGGTCTGCTGAAAGACCTAGGGTGCAGGGTATAACAATGGGCTAAGGGAGATTTGGAGACCAAATTAGAGCAACTAGATAAGCTCTAGAATCCCAATAAAGCTCAGAAATCTCAAGCCAGTACTACAAGCTATTCATAAAAACATAAATCAGACAATAAGCATAAGAGCATAAGCATAAAATAAGCTGAGAAAAGGGGCTAGAAAACATGCAGGCTGCAAAATGGATTTGTGATCAGTATATATGCAAGAATTTTGCTTTTAAGCTATATTCTAACTGGGACTTCACAATCTTTTTTTGTATCCACTAAATGGACTCAAGGGACCATAGAAATGCAAAAATAAAGGTCAACAAGAGCTTATTGCTATAATAAGCTAGTGTGATCAGGTATAGGCCTAAGATTTCCACAGTCCATTCAAAAAAATGATTCCTATCAAATTGGCTCAAGAGAACTTACAAACAGCTTATCTAACCTATTTTGAGCAAGATCAAAGTTTCTAAAATGGTCAATGAACAGTTACTATGCTAGATTGGCCCTAAATAAGTTTAACCCAAACAACCCTTTAAGAGGGTCTGTGTGGGATTATCTACTGAAACAACTTAATCTAAGCTAGGATCTTGGATAACAGATGAACATCTAAGTGTATTAAGCACTAAAAAGTAACTTTGAACTGGAAATAAGCACTCTAATAAGCTGAATCTACTTTTGACTAATTTTGGCTTTTTGAGCTATTTAAGGAAAAAACTAATTTAAGCTATAACAACCTATCTAATTAACTTCAAATATCATTAATAAAGTCAAATAAGCTTAGAAAAAGCAGATAAGCAATAAAATAAGCACTTGAACAGTAGCCGTTGACTTCTTTGACTTCCTTTGAACTTATTAGATTAGGACTGAGTTATCTTATCATAAACTCACAATAAGCTATATTAAGCTTACATGAGCTTATTCAAACAGTGAAGAGCTTTTTCAATCAACAACAAGCTAAACTTGATTCAACAGTGGACTTTTTAAGCTTAAAATTTCATTAACTTAAGAAGAGAGTACAATATTGAGTAAATGAGAAACAATTAAGCTTAAAAGGACTTGAATTAATACTGAAACTTAAATTTTACATTAATTGAAACATTAAACTAAAAATACGACTAAACTAATTATCTACATGCCAAATTAAGGCTACAAAATGCCCTATTTATACTGAAATCAAGCTGGGATGTCTTCTATCTTCTTCTCTGACCCATTCTGAACCCTTGGATAGGTGTGAAATCATCTCAGTCGTCTAAACCAATTTTGGCGCCAAAATTGTCATAGTGGGAAAAACCACTTGGTTCTGAACTGATGGGAACGAAGCATTTAATGTTTCTTGGTTTGTTAGGTGAAGTGTTGAGGAAGCTTGGAGGGGGGTGGTATTGTCAGGGATAAGGAGGAGGGGGTGGTATGGTTTTAGGCGGGTAGTGGTTTAGGAAGATGAGTTTGACTGAGGGTCAAACTGGTTTTAGTTAAATAAAGGTTGATCGGGTTATTTGTTGGGATTGGGCTGATGGAGTTGGGCTGGGTTGGTAACTGGGTTAATTATTTGGATAAAAGGGTTGGTTAGTTATGGCTGGGTTTATTATTTAGGATAGAAATGGAATTGGATTTAACTTTGAGGGACCAATGTTGTACAATCTGAAAATCCAAGGACCAAGGCTTGCCAAAAATAAAAATTATTTCCAAGGACCATTTGTGTCATTTTGGTATTTTTGGGGGTTGACTTTGACCTTTGACTTTGACTTTTGTCTTTACTTGATCAAATGCACATTTGTTCTCGAGTCGATCCAAAAATGCTCGGTTTCGCTCCGCTTTCAATCCTTTGTACCCGAAACACATAAAAACACAAACCAAGGATATCTGCAGTATAATCTGGGTGTTTTTAGTCATTTTTATGTCTTTTATGGGTATAAAATGATGAGTATTTACACACTCATCAGCAGGCTCAGGCAGTGGGTGTGGCGCGGGAGGCAGTGGTGCAGCTGGCGGGAGCGGGAGTGGAGGAGGCGAGAGTGGTGATCATGAGGATGGTCGTAGTGATGATATGGATGATGACGAGGGGCGGTAGAGGTATATATGGGTTATTTTGTGTTGTACTTATCTTTGAAACTATATTTTGGCGACCCGTATCTTAGTATTGTGTAGTTTAACCTTTTGGTGACTTGAACATTGCGGATATTGCAACATTTGTGGATATGGCAGCTAGAATTAGAGATTATAACACCCGTTTTGTAGACTTTATAATGTTTTAATGCATTTTGAGGGTGTTTAGCGATTATTTGCAAGTGTTTAAGCTGTTATAAGTTGTACGTGTTAGGACATGTTAGTATTGATTTGTTAAAGGCTTTGGTTGCTTACAGGTTTTGGTATATTTTTTCCGAAAAATTTTCCGGAAAAAATCTGGAAATTTGCAGCTGTGTAGCTGCATTACACTACGGTACCGATGACGTGTCGTCGGCACCGTAAACCAAATTTTATTTGTGAGTTTTATGGTACCGACGTCATGTCGTCGGTACCTTAACCAAATTTTATTTATAAGTTTTATTATACCGACGTCATGTCGTCGGCACCTTAAGAGATAGTATTGACCGGTTTAATTACCCACTGACGTCGTGTCGTCGGTATGTTTTCAACGTCATTACGATTAACCAAATACGATTTTAATTATTCTTATGGTGCCGACGACATGACTTCGGCATCTATTTCCCAAAAACACCAAAAACTTTGACTGAAAAAACATGTGGGTCCCACGTTGTCGTCGTGCTTTACCGTCAGGACAGTGAATAGCGACGGGGTAATGTTGACAAGTTACTGTCGACTTCGTGTCGTCGGGACGGTTTGGTACCATCGTCTTGTCGATGGGACGTTCAAAAAAAAGTCGTAGCCGAAGCTCCTGAATGTACTAGTGCTTTATCAGCCTTTTTGCTGTCACACCAGCAATCTTATATGTTGCACTACAATATCATCTGTTGATTGATGTATTTCGTTCAATGTACGGTGGTAAGTACCTCTTTAAGCCAGCGAAACAAGTTCTTTTTTATAAAAATCCAAAGTATTAACTATTGTCGTCTTCCAATTGTAATGTGTTTTACTTCAAGATATTCATTGTAATTAGTTGTAAATTGGGATGATTATGATTTTTTCCATGAGAATGTATGCTTTTTTAGTACTAACGTTTCTTATGCACAGGCCCACAGCAAGGGAATATTGGCCATTCCATTCACCAACTATTAGAATGGAGGAAAAAAACAATAAATAATACTCCGTATTTATTTGGCACAGTTTCACTTACATTTGGGCTATGAATGACTCAGTATCACACCAAAACTCTTAAAAGGGTGAGTTTATCCACACCCTCCCATAGGGAGGGTATCCAATCATTCGATGAATCGCTGGCTTGTACGGTGTGCATCGTGAGTTGTACGATTTGACTAAACCCTCCCTGATGTGACAACATAGGGAGGGTATGTATAAGTGTATAACACATCCCCTCTTAAAATTACTTATACACTGTACCTTCGTTCTAGCAGTAATTAAACACTTTGTTGGATAACTAATTAACTATCACAAATTTCATGTCAAATGATATAAGATGTTCCTAATGCTCAATTAATTTTAAGTTCTACAAAACAAATGTTATTTGCAGAAAATGTAGTAAACCATATCTCCAGGATCCAGCACGCAATACAAAACTTCAAACCAAACACAATTAACAACTGAAACATTACTAGCAAGAAACCTATAATACGAAAACAGAGCAAAAACAGAGGATGAAGAAACGCATGGCAAAGTGTATTTGTGCATCTTTAAATGTGTAAAGTGTCTCATGGTAATATTAAGAGATAGATTAACAAGTAGATTGTAGAACCTTAAAAAGTGTAAATATTACACTTTAATTTGTTCTATTCCAAAACTGAATTAAAGTTAATTAATATTGCATTGAAGAATTAATATGACATTAAAGAAGTGTTAAATCCTATGGAAAAAATAATAATTCTTAGCAACCGTAAAACTAATTTAGATAATACAGTGCTGCATGTTTATGTTCGTTATTGCAAAGTCTGAACAACTATAAAAAACAATGAAATTTTTCCTGTTTCTTCTCAAAGTTTTAACATTAATAATTGGAGAAAAGTTCATTTGCTTACTATTATTTTGGTGCTTACTGAGGGACAAATCCTCACCATCCATTTAGTTTAATCTAATGGTGGGGATTAAACCTAAAATTTAATATGTTTAACCTTAAATCCTCCAACTATAAAAGCCTTCTTTTCTTTTCTTTTTTCATTTTCTTCATTTTTTTTCACACAGTTACTCTGTGTTTTCCTCCCAACCTGCTCTCATCCCTTCCCTCCAATAAGTAGTTATTCTGATCGACTATTACCGTTCCGATCATCATTACCGTTTCAATCACCATCACCATCACCATTGCGATCTTGGACGTTTTTTCTAACACCGTGTACACCTTACCTACAAGTCAGAATCCAAATAATAAATAAATGGGGATGAAGTTAAACAAAGTTAATTTTTTTGCGTAAATGATAAAATGAAGAGGTAGAAAACCTTCAACAAATCCACAACGGTCTGCAAAGCGAATATCTTATTATCTATAGGTTTACTGACTCCCTATGCATATGAACAGGTTAATTATCTAAGCTCATTTTTTGTCCGTGATAACTTTTCTAAGCTCATTTTTTGTGATGTGAATACAAGTGTCAGACAAATGATGCTTTGAGATTTAGAAATTGAAGGTAAAAAGTGTCTAGTTCATTGCTCTTGAAGTTTACACAAAATGCACACCAAGTGTTTGATGAAATGTGTGAGTGGAAAATATTTGATAATCTTGTTATCTGGTCTTGTAATTTTGCTTACTAATTAACGTGTTAGTTGAATTTTTGTTTTAACTGCACTAGAATGATTATGTCTGATTGTTGTTTTGAATCTGCTATGTATCATATGTATAGTATCACCAGTGATATTTGAAGTTGATGATAGTATAATTTTGTTGTTTTATGTGCTTTTTGTTGATGATAATTGTGTTTAAGTTACTAATAACTTGTTTTGAATTTTTGTTTTAACAACGTGATCATATCGTTTAATTTACAAGCTATGACCCTGCACTATATGATGGTATAGAAGATCTAAAGTAGAGTAAGCTATAAGTTTAATAGCTTACTAGTTATTTGCTGATGTGGTTATTGTGTGTAGTATATCATTTTTCGTAATTTCAGCTCAATAATGTTATATTTTTTTATTGCTATTTGAATAATATGATTTATCACAAGGTTTTAACATAACATTGTGTATTGTATTTATGATTGGTATCCTTAATTGCAAATTGTGAAACACTATTCTCTTTCTTTAGGTTTCTAAAGGGGTAATGACTTATGTTACTGAAGAAGTGAAGGATCTCTACCATCTTCTGGAAAATGAATTTATGCCAACGGATTTGGCCTCAAAAGTTCAGCCTTTATTGGCAAAGATAGAAAAACTTGCAGGCAAGCCTTCAGCATCTTCTGTACCAGAAGTGCAGCTGGCGCACTATGTTCCTGCTTTGGAAAAAGTAGCTACCTTAAGACTGCTGCAACAGGTAAATGATTGGTTTTATTGTATATGCATTTGTAATTTTGTATATTCATTTGTAATTTTTTTTTTTTTTTTTTTGTATGACAAATAAATTCTAATTAAGTTTATCATTCCAGGTGTCACAAGTGTATCGGACGATGAAAGTTGAAACTTTGTCAAAGATGGTTTCTTTCTTTGACTTCTCGGCTGTGGAGAGGATATTTGTTGATGTTGTCAAACATAGTTTCATTTCTATGAGAGTTGACCATATGAAGGGTGCAATTATATTCTTGTGATTCATGTTCTTGCTTTGAATTTTATATGTGTATTATTAGTTGTGATATTCACGTGCTTGCTTTGAACTGTATATATGTGTATTATCACTTGTGATATTTGTAGTATCACTTTTGATATTTTGTTTATTTGATAGGTTTTTATGTTTACTGGTTAAGCATTATTATATGCTATGTATAGTATCATTTGTGAATGCTTCATATAAAAGTTTTTTTGAATTTGTTATGCATCATATGTGTAGTATCACTTGCGATATTCTGTATCATATCTTTTGTTTTTAATGTGTTTTGTTTGTTGTGTTGAAGGTGTTGCATAACAAACAAGATGGTCCAATTGTGTGCTGTTGTAAGCTTTTTGTTCGCTGTGTTATTCTATGTCGACACATATTTTTTGTGCTCAAAAATTGTAATGTCGTACATATCCTAAAACAATATATATTGAGGCATTGGAAGATAGATTTAATTCCACCTGATTTGAGGAAGAAAAAAAATTGTTATTTGTGAGAAGAATGAAATTATTGAGAGGCTTGCAATTGAGGCATCTACTTTAGTGGACATGTGTGTACACCGATTAAACAATAATTATTCTATGTTTGATGAGTTTGAACAAGTGTTTGAGGATGAAATTTGTGTTCTGTATTGATTTTTCAAAGATTTAAGTAGATGTTAAATTACTTTCAGTTTTACAATAGTTTTTACTTTTTTGTATCAATTGTGATGAAATATGACAAGTGATGTTTATATTGGTGATAAAACACATATGATACAGAGAACTTGTGATATTATATACATGATTGTATCATTTGGGATATTTCATTGTTATGTTTTATTATCATAGTTAAGCTATTATTTTAAACAGCTTAAACATGTTGATTTTGCTTTAAACATATACTAAAGTTGAAACATTTTGTTCTTTATTAAAAGTTTTATATTACAAGAAATATAACACTCTGAATTACATATACCAAATATGTATAAAAAAGAAACAAAACAAAGAAAATAAAAATTTGACATATTCTCAAAATCAACCCAAGTGTTGCATCACTTTTAACAGAATATCACAAGTGATATAAACATCTAAATAAACGCAAGTGTGGCATCACATTTAAAAGAATATCACAAGTGATAACAAATACAAGAAATATATGAATCATAGAAATCCTCATAAAATGTATTCCAAACTATTGAACATTAGTTTTAAAAATGTTGAAAATTTATGAATCACAAGTTAAAAAAGAAAAAAAAAAAAAAAAAAAAAAAAAAAAAAAAAAAAAAAAAAAAAAGGAAATTAGCCTCAGATTTTGACTTTAGCTCTTTGAGCTTTTGTACAAAAGAAGTCAGTTTTGGCTCATTATTGCTTAACATATGTACATACATGTCCACTGAGTTATCTCAATTGCTTCATTCTTCTCACTATATATGTTTCTTTTCCTCCTCAAATCAGATGGAATCAAATCCCTTGTCCAACGCCTCTGTATATACCGTTCTGAGATACGTAACACCTTACAATTCTTGAATACACAAAATATATGTCGACATAAAATCCCACATCGAACAAAAAGCTAACAACAGGCAACGGAACCATCTTGGTTGTTATAAAGCACCTTCATATACAAAAGAAAAAGAAGATATGACACAAAACATAAATTTACAAGCATATATCACAGGTGATACTTCATATAATATTTTTAACAATGGAAGTAAAACTGAAAATATCACCTGATGACACTTAAAAATATAACTATGTAAAAGCAAATTATACAGAGCAATGCAATATCACAAGTGATACATTAGATGTACAATGAAATATCACAAGTGATACTACAAATATCACAAGTGATAATACACATATGTAATTCAAAGCAAGCACGTGAATATCACAAGTGATAATACACATATTCAGTTCAAAGCAAGCACATGAATAAAAAAAAAGCAATCCAATTTAATTCAATCATAAAAAATAAACTAATAACATAACTAATAAGCAAAAAGATACTATCATAAACTAACAATAACACAGGTGATATTACACAGTGCAAATTGAAAAACACAAATCCAATCACAACTTAAATAATAAGCAAAATCACACTAAATAACTATGCGTTTAAAGCAAAATCAACTTGTTTAAGCTATTTGTGGAAAACTAGAAGGGGGTTGAATAGTTTTTACCGTTTTTTCGAGTTTTATTTGTTTTGTTACTATATGTTAATTCAAAGGAAACAATCACAAACAAATAATCACACAATATAAACAAAAGATAAAGAGAGGAAAGATCAAACCATACAACACTGTTGTTTATAGTGGTTCGGCTACAAGGACTCTCTTCCTTGCCCTACTCCACTCCCCGAGCTTCCAACTCGAGAGTATATCCTTCACTAAGAAACAAACTCCTTTTCTAGGCGGAGAAAACCTTTACACGTCGCTTACTTCTTTTTCCGGTACTAAGCTAAACACCGGGTTCTTTTACAAGGTAGAACCAACCTGACGTCGCCTATATACTTTACCGACACTAAGCTAGATGTCGAGTTCTTTACAAGGGTACAACCACTCCCTACTCTCTTTGTGTTTTGAGGACTAAAACACTAACCACACTCACTGATTACAAATGATAGATAATGATGTGTGAAACAAACTACAATATCACACAGTAATGAAACTAAAGGATTACGGTTTTGTAGATCCTTGAAAGCTTGATCTCTTTTCTACAAAAAGGAAGATCAAAGTGAAATGCAAGTATGAATGATGTTAGTAAGATATATACTGAATGAATATGTGTGTTTAAGCTATATGAGTGATGAGAAAGCCAAATGATCAGCTTGCTATTTATAGACAAGCTGATATCCAGCTGACGGATCCCACGGATCCCACAATATGGATCCGTCCTTCATTGGACTTGGATCCGTGGGTGTTGACAGCTAATAGATTTGGTGTATCTTTCCAAATCTTCCATATCTTACCAAATCATCCAAAATCCTCAAATGTCAACTATGTAACTTGTAAATCTAAACAAGATATATCACAATCTAACAAAGATATTATATGTGATTGATGGAGCGTGATGTGTCGTTGCGGTTTAGCAGTATTAATGCCTACTCAAGTTTTAAATTTATATTTAGCCGACTTATCAATAACACACACACTTAACGAGCAGTGTACCCGGTCAGTATGAATATAATGGTAAGCAGAGTGTCGATCACTAAGAGTGGAACTGTAAAACCCTAAAAATCTAAAACATGTAAAAAGACCAAATTGCCCCTACAAGTTAAAAATTTAATTAAAACTTATAAAGTATCGAATCGATCCCAAACTTCTGGCAATGCACAAGATATGTTACCAAATAATTTTGACAACTCCATTTAACATTTATACAAGTTACAAAATGACTAAAATACCCCTATATGGACCGAATTAATTTATAGTTAATATTATGTCTAATAAAAAGTGATTTAAATGGAACAAATATGGAAATAATCAATCACATCATGTGCCAACTATTATCACCGAAATTTTTGGTCAAAGCCCACCCTTTGGACTCGGCCTATCCCTTTTAATTGGCTTCACACATTTTTCTTCATCAAACCCTAATTGCCGCCTAGAACAAAAAGCACACAAAAATCCCTAAAACTTTCATACGATTTTCTGGAGGGCAAAGCATATTTTTCTGGTGTTATTCGTGGTCCAAGGAAGTGTAGAAAAATTGGTTTTGGTCGTGGTTCTCCATAGATTGCTCGCTAGCTTTTATTTTGTCACTTAAGAGGTAAAATTCAAAACCCTTCGTACGTACCATCTGAGGTCTATCCATTATTTTTCTCATGTTCCTCACGTCATATATGCTCTGTGAAAAATGTCCCTAAGGTCGTGGAGGCTGTGGATCGATTGCTAGGAATTTTTGGTTCAAAAACCCACTCGACAAGGTGTAAATTTCTTTCTGCTCATCCACACGTTAAATCCTTGATTTGGTATTTTTCCTATGATCCTTTGGTCTCATATAACTCAGATAAAATGCTCAATTCGATCCATGCACACCTTATGAATTATTTGTGAATTAAATCTTAAAAACGTGTATAAAACTTAAATAATTCAATCCGAATTTTTGAGGCTTCATATCTATTTTATTTGGACCCTATATAATCATATTAACCTGGTAAAAATGATATGTCGAATTTTCCAGGCCTGAAATAATTATTTTTGGATTTATGTTGTTGGGAATTATATTTCTATAGATTTGATGATACAAAACAAGAAGAATGAAACATGAATTCTGGTTGCTGAAGTGATTAATTCTACCAGCAGCAATGATTAAATTCTACCAGCAGAAATGGTTAGGTCTTGTAGTGTTACAAAGTTAAGTCTTGTAGTGTTACAGAGTTAAGTCTTGTAGTGTTACAGAGTTAGGTCTTGTAGTGTTACAAAGTTAAGTCTTGTAGTGTTACAGAGTTAGGTCTTGTAGTGTTACAAAGTTAGGTCTGGTAGTGTTACACAGTTAGGTCTTGTAGTGTATCAGGTGCTTCTATGAGTCATACTACTGCTGGATGGATAAGGATGAAGAAGATATTTTGTATTTGAGTCAAGTATATCAAATAGATAATATCTAGATATATTCTCAGTCAACAAAGTTGTAAACAAAGATACAACTTGTATCTTAATGACTGTAATACACAAGCAAGTAGTAGACAAGACTTATCATATTGTAAAAGATCTTCTTGACTATAAAAGAAGATCTTACCCCTTAGATATCAAGTGTGATTTACAAAGACTCTAATAGAGTGCTTAGAACTAAAACACCAAGTGTGTTAAAATGTAAACACCAAAGTGAGTGTGTGTGGGAACATTAGACATGGGGTCTAATGTTGTTTATTTTTGTTAAGCCTCAAGGATCATTGATCCCTGTTAAAGTGTAACCGTATTACTAATGATCAAGTAGTATTGGGGCTGAGTTTAATAACAAAGAGAAAGTTTGGCAAAACCTTGTTGTGATAGTATTGTTTCTTTCATAGAATATTCCGTCAATATTATCATCGTGCTCGTCATAGTATATCCTAGATCAAAGGTGTAACAACCTAGGGCCCATAAACGATCACGTAACTTGTTTTAGTTGATGAAAGCAGGTATAAAACAAGTTTCCACAATTGGTATCAGAGCGGGGGGCTCTGGATCTAGGAAAAGAAAAGGTTTTAGCTAAAGAAAGAAGAAAAATTCGGATCAGGTTCGTATTTTCGTAACTCACTGCAGGGCTGTTTTCAAAAGGCGATAACTCCTTCGTTAACCGTTGGATCGGGCTGAAATTTTTGTTGAAGGTTCTTGGTATATCAAGGTAGATTCTCACCGGAGGGATCTTCAATCTGAGCCTTAAGTTGCAAGATATGCATCGTTGAAAACTGCTGCAAAAACAGTTGAGGTATTATCGAATTTTTGGTTTTTCTTTCTTGGTTTACACACACAAAGCGGAAGAATCACACACAGAAGAGAGTTGGTTCTTAAAAGATATAAAGGCTTGTTTATCAATTTATTATTGGTGAAAAAGGTTATTTGTTGCTTATTTGAAGTTGAGGTTGTATTTTTCAAGATTGTGTTTTGTCATATCTTTGGAAGAAAAGATAACTTGTTTGTGCTTCAATAATTATGGCGATGACTTGTTAAATCTAGTTTTCATAGGTCAAGGGGAGGATGGACGAAGACCTAGTTAACTATCACTTAAAGGAGTTACTTTGTAGTGCTCAGTGTCTCATTGAAGATGAGGATTTTATCAAGAGATTTCGATCTACTTATATGGTGTTAGTATAAGTTCAAAGTCAGATTTAGTACAAGATATAGGACACAAGGATGGTTTATTCAGCTTCATCAACAAGTTGGTAATGGTTGGTTTTTCTTCATCAATCATAAAAGCCTACAGAATTGGAGATTCGAAATGGTTAACATATGGGTTTCAGGGGAAGCTTAAATGTTTAGATGTATAACCATTTATTGTATTTGTACAACACCACAAGGGAAAGTTATTGATTCTTACTACTGTTGATTAGTATTAGTTCATAGTTGTAAAGATCATATTTGTAATATTCTCTATTTGTTGATAACAAAAAGGGGAAGAGATGTGGTGGATAGCATAGATTAAGGGGAAGACAATATGGTTTCATTCATGGTGAGATTTAATTATCTCAATTTCTCTACTTCATCTAGGGAAATTCGTACAAGAATGTGTTTGTTTTGTCATCATCAAATAGGGGAAGATTGTTGGGAATTATATTTCTATAGATTTGATGATACAAAACAAGAAGAATGAAACATGAATTCTGGTTGCTGAAGTGATTAATTCTACCAGCAGCAATGATTAAATTCTACCAGCAGAAATGGTTAGGTCTTGTAGTGTTACAAAGTTAAGTCTTGTAGTGTTACAGAGTTAAGTCTTGTAGTGTTACAGAGTTAGGTCTTGTAGTGTTACAAAGTTAAGTCTTGTAGTGTTACAGAGTTAGGTCTTGTAGTGTTACAGAGTTAGGTCTGGTAGTGTTACACAGTTAGGTCTTGTAGTGTATCAGGTGCTTCTATGAGTCATACTACTGCTGGATGGATAAGGATGAAGAAGATATTTTGTATTTGAGTCAAGTATATCAAATAGATAATATCTAGATATATTCTCAGTCAACAAAGTTGTAAACAAAGATACAACTTGTATCTTAATGACTGTAATACACAAGCAAGTAGTAGACAAGACTTATCATATTGTAAAAGATCTTCTTGACTATAAAAGAAGATCTTACCCCTTAGATATCAAGTGTGATTTACAAAGACTCTAATAGAGTGCTTAGAACTAAAACACCAAGTGTGTTAAAATGTAAACACCAAAGTGAGTGTGTGTGGGAACATTAGACATGGGGTCTAATGTTGTTTATTTTTGTTAAGCCTCAAGGATCATTGATCCCTGTTAAAGTGTAACCGTATTACTAATGATCAAGTAGTATTGGGGCTGAGTTTAATAACAAAGACAAAGTTTGGCAAAACCTTGTTGTGATAGTATTGTTTCTTTCATAGAATATTCCGTCAATATTATCATCGTGCTTTTCATAGTTAATCCTAGATCAAAGGCTTAACAGCCTTGAGCCCATAAACGATCACGTAACTTGTTTTAGTTGATGAAAGCAGGTATAAAACAAGTTTCCACAGTTGATCACTACAGGGCTGTTTTCACGTAACTTGTTTTAGTTGATGAAAGCAGGTATAAAACAAGTTTCCACATATGTATTTACCGGATTTAAGGAAAATTAAAGAGAAAAAGAAATAAAATGGTAAACGAATTAGGGCTTGGATGTTAGGGCTTGTTCTTGTGAATTAAATGCTGACTAAATGATGATCTAATGATTGGTAAAAGATTGGTATTGTTAGGGTTAGGATTTTGGTAATAAAAAGTGTTATGCGATTCTATTTAAATTATAAGGGGGTGTTTTGTAACTTTTAAAACTCAAGGGTTATTTTTAGAACTTATTTTGGACTGTATATTAGTCGAATAAAATATAAGTTGGGGGTGTCATGTGTAATTTTTATATTTAAAAGGATTAAAATGTTTAGTTTAATAAAAGGTAAATCGATTTGTAAATAAATTAAATAGAGGGACTAAATGTGTAAATTCTGGAAACTTAGGGTTGATTTGAGTAATAAATTATATTCAGGGGGTTATGTGTCATTTTGGTAAATTAAAGGCTTAATATGTAATTATTGATAATTAAAGGTTGAAAATGTAAATTAAGGGTTAAATATGTAACTTTGATAACTTGAGGGACTTGATGTGTAAATTATGAATACTTAAGGGTAGATTCGTATAACATAATGAAATAAGTGTCCATTGTGTAATTTTGATAACTTAAGGGCTTAATATGTAATTATGGATACCATAAGGGTTAAAATGTAAATTATGTAACTTAAGGGTGTAAAGTGTAAAATTGGGAAACTTGAGGGGCTGAATTTGTTAACTTGATAAATATGGATTCAAAACAGGTTACTTGAGATATTTTCATGTTTGAACTTTAACTTTGATATAATTACACTTAAAACCCTAATTTATGTAAAGTCGTCAAAAATTAACCCTAAACTTTTGTGACTTGTTAAAATACACCCTAAAGCCATAATATGTTTTGATAATAACTTAACCTAATTGAGAATATGGAAATCTTACTAATTATGGAAACTTTCTAATTAAGGAAACATTCTAAAAATGGAAACCTACTAAATTTGGAAACCTGTTAAATATAGAAAGTTACTTAAAATGGAAGGGTTTGTAATTCTTGTCTACCCCTCTAGGTGTGAAGAAAGAGAGGTCCTGATCCACTCTGTGTCATCCATTTCTGAGTTTGTGTTTGCTTTGGAATAAGGTACAGATATTCTGACCTTCTCTGTAAGGTTTCCTGTGATCTCTTTCATGATTCTGATCTGTTTAGCCTCTGACTTGATACTTTGCCATGATTCCTTTGCTTTGAACCTTTGATCTATGATATGAACCTAGACTGTGAAAACCTCTTTAATTCTGACCTGGAAATGAGTTGAGAAAAAGCTATTTTAAAATGATGTTTACAAATATGATACAATACTCTTTTAATTGGGATTTTACTAACTTTTATGAAAACTATTTAAAAATACTATCGTTATGAAAAACCGTTTTGAAAGATCATTTTTATGAAGACCATTATTAAAAGATTGTTTTAAATGGACTCTTAATTAGAAACCTTTTGAAATGAACTGTTGCTATGGAACTTTGATTATTGACCTTCTGATATTGACTTTCTGATATTGAACCTTCTGATATGACACTCTGATTGTAATATGAACCTTTGACCTTGACCTTTGACTCTCGGGTTGGGGTGTTACAGGAACGTATTATCTAGTTATTCTAATCAGTATTTTAATATCCTAAGTTAGTTATACAACCTAATCTAACGCAAGGGGGTTCAGCCTGAGAGACTGGCACAGTTTGGTTATAATTAAATAGAAAACTAAACTAATGAGCACGAATCAGCGATTAGCACACACGTACACAGATAGATACTCGAGACAATAAGAAGACCTGTCCTGATAATTAAATAGCTTGTCACTTGTTTTATTACTAGTTTTATATGAAGTGTATATAATTAAACCTTTCTCGTTGGCTCTAATCTTATCGGCGAGTAAACCCTTAATGATTACTTATGTCTATCCTATTTATTCAAGAGATGCTAGAATAAATAGGCGAGGAAGGGGCATGGCGACCCAAGCAAGACTCAGCTAGACACAGAGGTTATCAATGCACTAATAAAAGTCACCAAAGACATCAACATATAAACTTTAATTAATGGGAAAGCAATATTAAGGGGAGTGCATGATCTTCCGTAGTCACATGACACAAGCCCATCAATCCTGATGAATTAAAGTGTACTAAAACAATAAAACAAAACTACTTAATGAATTGAATACATGCAGGACCTTCTTACAGCTCTTGTATCTTTGTTTAAGGTGTGTCTTGTGCTGCTTGGTCGTCTGAATTCGGCTCTAGGGTTATATCTCTCGTCTAAAGTCTTCCAAAAGATCTTTTATTCGTCTGTCCTTGGGGTATTTATAGTTTCTGTCTGAGGGATCGATGCGGCGCATTGAGTTGATAGATGCGGCGCATTGACTTAACTTCGCGTGGGGTCCAAGATTAATATATTCAGGAATATTCGTACACCGTCTTTAGATGCGGCGTAACTTGATCTTTGTATGCGGCGCATGTACTTTAGTTGTCTTGGATTATAACTAGTGAAATCTTGATAGTGATACGCTGATGCGTGGTTTTGCGACCTTACAACAGGTTTTACCTCTCAAGGGATCTTGAGAAGTTTGCAATCCCCACCAGGCAGTGTACCTGACCGATGTAGTATAGTGAAGTGGCAAGTACCGGGGGATTGATCGTTCTCTAGGGGAATAGTGTCGTTAGGATTGAAAAACTACTCTAATAGGTCTAAGGGTGAGGGAAGATTCTTTTTGTATTTTTATATTTTTTATGAAAGCAAGTAAAATCTCGGGTTTGAAGGAGTGGGCGAAATTAGTTGCTAGTCAACTAACCCAAATAACTACAAATGCAAATAAAATAAAATAACTGAAAATGAAAAGGTTGTGGAACTTATATGGAGAGAAATGTGTTTACTTAGATTTCCTTACTCCCTAACTATCTTTTACCGGTTGATTAGTGTGTATTAATTGCGTGGATGACGGGTGTATTCCTTAATACCAATCGTGGGGTGGCGTACGTACTTCCCCAACTCTACAAGCTCCTACTTCACTCCTATGTCGAGCCGGCTAAGAAGCTCCTAACATGGGATCACTAGAATTCGCTCATGCATTAAATACAACCATAAAAACCTTAGTACGCATTAGTTCATGTTTCTTAAGACGTTCAAGCAAGTTACCGTATAGGAGGTTAGCCAGTTTTCTTAAGCCTAACATCGATAAACAATCATCCAATACAATTAATAACACACTAATAACCAATAATCAATAGTTAGGTTTCATTAGATCTAAGCAAACACAAGATAAATCTAGCCTAGCATGTTAATTAAAAGACAAGAACAAGATATAATCAAACAACACATAGACATATTGAATGATTAAATAATTACTTATCTTCAATTAAACATGGGAGATCCAAGGGTATAAAACCCTTAAAAATGGCAGAAAATTCGTCTAGGGTTTCTCCTCACAAAGTTGCACAAAATGACTAAAAATTGCAAAACTATATATAGAGTTTAGGGGCTGACGGCGTCACGTTGTAGGAGGTGACGCCGTCACCTCGCCGTGGCTAGGGTTCTCGGATGGTCTTCCTGACGCCGTCCCTCTTTAATCCTCCAAAATCCGCTCTGGCCTATCAAGGGTTGACGCCGTCAGAAATGTGCTTGACGCCGTCTCTCTTTAACTTAAACCGTGATGGCCTTGATCACCTTAAAGGGTGACGCCATCAGACTTTCCATTGTAAAACTCTCTGGCGCGTCACGTGTATTTTTCATATCCACCTCTTTTGCCAAGCCATGACGCCGTCTGGAACAATTCTTGACGCCGTCAAGTGTACTTTTCCAGCAACTTTGAAGACTTTGTCATTTTCTTCACTTTTATGCTCCAAAAACGTCCAAAATGCTTCCTTTTCCAGATTTCTTCTCCAAAGTACCTAAAATGACAAAAGGAACGATTTAGGGCAATATTTGATCAAATAAATACGATTTAGGGCTTAAATGACCCCCTAAAAGCGGTACACTTTTCGCTTCATCATACGCCGTATGTTAGAAGTATGATGCGGCGTATCTGGAGTAGAACGAGCTTGATCTTCTTCTTTGACCAAAGTTTCATATGCGGCGCATGACAGAATTGCATGCGGCGCATTCTTCAAAGTCAGGCACTGGTCTTCGAATTCATCTAAGTATGATATTGCGTCGTATCTGTTGAGTGAGATACGGTGCATCTTCTGGATTTCAGTAGACTCTTGACATCTCGCTTGTTTTGCTCCATAATTAGTCCAAAATCGCCAAGTTTCACATAATGCTTGTTTTTACCTGAGAATTACTAAAGTAAACATTAATGTATCGATTCTCATGTATAATATAATAAAAACAAGTCAAATAAATAGGATAAATGATGATAATAAAATGTACTTATTTGAGTTCATCAAATATCCCCCCACTTGAACTTTACTTGTCCCCAAGTAAACCTTAGAATTAATCATATGAAAATGTATCCTAAAAGATATTAGGATTTATTTTTATATTTAAGCATGTATTCGTTTTGTCATAATCAAACAACCAAACACTTAACGAAGTAGAAACCAAAATAATTTTTTAATGTAAAACAATTCTAAATCGTTTAGTTGCTTAGTCGTGACGAATATTCTATCATAGGCTTGGCAAGTATACGCATCTCCCCCACTAAAGCCAAGGAGTAACAAGTCTAAAGCGGTAAAAAGGGTTTGTTGGTTAAGGGTTGATCATCCTTTTTAATCTCTATCGATCTCATATTCCAGAAAAGGCGACAAAATTACAAATACATGATCGAATCCACGACCACGATACTTGCAATTGCTCAATTCCTTAACTCGAATAGGCTAAAGATAGGACCAAGTAATCTTCACCAATAATATTATATCAAAAAGGGCGACAAAATCATAAATACATAGCCGAATCCACGACTACGATACTTAAGATTGCTCAAATCCCTAATCTCAATAAATCAAAGGTTTGGATGAAGAATGATATAGGGTATGGATAATATTAGGGATACAAATTGGTGTAAAATGAAAAATAAACAAAACAGATAAATTAAAATCCTAAGTGTGGTTAATCACTTTCCCAACCATCCCATGAATAAGACTCATATCATTGAATAACTCACGCTTTAACACTTGAAACACACGCTTTAGGTAGACACGAATTATACTCAACAAAATCTCAATCAAAGAATAACCTTAGTTGGCGTTCCCATAACGGCCAACTCCCATTCAATCCATAAATATAATATACAACAACAAATAGTGGTGATATCACCCACTTAATACAAAACTTTACATAAGTTGGTTAAAACAAACTTCAAACTTTTTTTTTTTTTTTTTTTTTTTTTTTTTTGACATCAACATATATGTGTAAAATTTCACAACTTTTCTATCACTATTTTTCCGGATAATTTTTCCATACTCTTCATACTTTCAGAAATAACTGTAACAGTGAAAGTAGCAAACACACGAAAAATAAACTAAAAGTTATACAATATTTACTTTCATACCAATTGCATTGTGCAATTTCCCGACCTAACCAAAGATAATGAATTACGCACGCGAACACAGGTAATGTAAGGAAACACACTTTGCCTAAAGCAATTAACCACGGATTTTAATCTATAGGGTAGGCTAAGGTGTAAGGGTGTATCGAAACATTATAACAAAGGTGTAAGAAACGAAAGGAATGGCTCTGAGGGTTTTTCTAGGGGTATCTTACTCTAAAAGTGAGAGTAAACAAAGGGTTTATACGGGTTAACTAACCAGTGTAGTTAGTTAATATCACATAACATATAAAGGCTATTTGGGTGTAATCCTAGAAATTTACCAATTTAGACAAGTCACTCCAATTATATAGATAATACTCATTATGGTGGTCTCGAATAGTATACAAGCCAAGTTCTAAAGTTTACAAGTCACCAGCACACTAAAGTTTTAATATTTTTGAAAGAATAGAGTTATGTGTGCGGTTATGTAATTTAGACTTTAAACAAAAACATGCTAAAAAAAATTTTAAATTTTGATATATTAAGCGCATTTTAAGCATATTTTGAAAAAGTTTAGGACAAGTAAGTGTTCTAATTCTCCACCCCCCCACTTAAGTTAAACAACGTCCTCGTTGTTTGTGTCAAAGGTTAAAAACTGGAAAATAAAAGAATTAGAACAGAAAAACTCCCCTGAGATTTGCTCGGTATGATCCTCCATTATTCGTATAAGAGCAAAAATCAACTTTCTTGTGGATGAGAACGTTTAAGCTTCATAAATGATGTATCCACAAAAATGCAGGAATCTATAATACCATTTAGACTTTAACACACCTGAGTTAAGAAGGTTCAAACTTGCATAATACATTAGTAGTTAGTAAAAATAAAACCTAAAAAATTAAACTGTAAATCATCAGGTCAGTCGATACGCCGTATCTTATGGAAGAAGATACGCCGTATCGAGCCTGAAATAAATACGAATCAGAATAAAGATGCGTCACATCCTTAACCAGGGATGCGCCGCATTAAATAAACTGATAGAAAGTTTTAAAGTCAAAAAATAAAAATGCAGAAAATGAAATAAGATATGACCAGTGCAGGTGATGCGTCGCATCTTATGATGGAGATGCGCCGCATCGTCTGCAGGTCTGACAGACTCGACACAGAACAGAAAAGTAAAAAATTTTCCTTCGGGTTGTCTCCCGGTCAGCACTTGTCTTTATTCCAGAGTCTTCAAGTTAGACTCACGTTCAGCTCCTTAATTCGTTCTATTGATCCCCACATGTCCGTGCACGATGTTAGTTGCGAATTACTTCGTCACGAACATATTCCGGCCCCAATTCAAGTACACCTTTGTAGAATCCTTTCATCTTTTGGTACGGATACTCGATCCCTTCTTCAGCGTCATTTTCATCTACAAAAAGAAATGGTGTAAATTTGTAACAAAATTTGTTAGGGGCATGTTTAAACCTTGGGTGACCACGAGGCATCATGTAAGTGATAACGTTGCTTCCACTTTTAAAGGTGATCTTTCCTTCAAATCTTTTAGCGTTAATTTCGACCTCCTTACAGAATGGTTTCCCAACGATCACGTCACCCATCTCAACATCACGATAAGCATCCATGTTTTCCACCACGGTGAAATCTGTAACAATAGTTAAATTCCCGACAAAAATAGGTACATTCATGAATATTCCAACTATGTTTTTCCCTCTATACTCAATTTTGTTTTTCATTATAGAATTATAGAAATCTTTTGACATTACATTAATTGGTAAAATAGGGAAAAAGTTGGCACTAACCTGTTTAAATCCTATCATGCAAGGAAATTGTAAATTATAAGCACAATCTACATGGATCTTTCTACCGTAATCACAGAAACTAGGATATCCTTCAAATTCATCATAATTCTTAGTGTTGATCATATTGATTCTAGGTACATCCATAATTTCTCCTTCTTCAATTTCGGGTTCAAAATCCTCCATAAATTGATCATTGATTCCTATTGGTAAATTAAGATCATTTAATTCAATGTAGTCTCCACTATAGGTCTCAAGTGATTCATTATTTACCAAGGTTTCTCCCATAAGCCTAGCTTCTAGATCGAGGTCCATACGTTCTCTTAATCCTAGCACATAGACGCCTCTAATTATGCTCTTAGCAGGATTTTGGCACTTATAGACTAGTTTATTGTTCCCTACCTTTAATGAGATTTTTCTTTTAAACACATTAATCTTAGCATGGGCGGTAGACAAGAAAGGTCTTCCAAGGATTAAAGGAATCATAACATCCTCGGGCATATCTAATATAACAAAGTCTACGGGGAAAACAAACTTCTCAATCTTAACTAGCACATTTTCAGCAACCCTTCAGGTCGTTTTACCGTTTTATCAGCCAATTCAATAAGCAGCTTAGTTGGTGCTAATTTTCCTAGTCCTAGGGTAATGAATGTCTTAAGGGGCATAACACTAACGCTAGCTCCTAAGTCAGCTAATGCATTATTGAAAGATATGTCATTAATTGAACAAGGTAAAGTAAAACTTCCTGTGTCCTTTTCTTTATGAGGCAAGGCACGTAAGTCGGTTGCAGAGCTCTCTTCTTTCATTGTAGCCTTGATCTCCTCTTCAATCTTTGCCTTCTCGTTGAGTAACCTCCTTAAACTGATTGAAGAATTAAAGAAAAATTCGGGCTTTGCAGCATCATTACCATTCATCAATCTTCTAGGAAAAGGTATGTTAGGCATGACTTCTTCAGTAGTGCATATGGCCTTGACATGATCTCTTGGGTTAGTTTCAGTTGAGCTAGGTAAACTTCCGTATCCCCTTTCTTGAAGAACCTTGCTCATTTGTCCGATTTGTTGTTCCAATGCTTTGATCGAAGCTCCTTGATTTCTTGTTATAGTATCCGTTGAGGCTCGGATTCCTTTGATCATAGCGGTGTTCTCTTCATGTCTTTTAGCAGCATCGGCCATAATTTGCTTTAGAGTGTCATCCAAAGTCTGCCTCTTTTCTTGATAAGTGGGATTATAGTTGTTCCTTTGATAGTATCCCGGAGCAGCTTCCCTAAATCTTCCTGAAGGTTGGAATGGTTGTCCAAATTGTGTGTAGTATGCTTCTTCAAAAGTCTCACTTTCATTTTTTTTAGGGCAATCTTTAGTGTAGTGAGGTCCTTCGCATTTTTCACATCCAACTTGGGGAGCATAAACTTTCTCATCACGCTTCTTCATCTCTCTACTAATCTTATCCAATTGAGCTTGAATTGCAGCAAACCCGTCAAAATTAGTGCTGCTCTTAGATCTAGTAGAGGTTCCGTCGTGCCATTTTTTAGAGTGATCAGCAGCTTCTTGGATAGCTTTTCTAGCATCGGCTGCACTCATTTGAGGCACAGCTCCCTTAGCATCCAAGATTTGTCTAGTAGGCACGTCCAATCCTTGATAGAACAATATTATCTCCTGCATTGGATTTAGATAATGTTGAGGGCATTTCATCAATAAGTCTTTAAATCGTTCCCAAGCTTGATAAAGAGTTTCATCAGGCTCTTGCTTGAAATTGTTGATAGCCTCCATCTTTTTAGCAGTTTTAGCAGGTGGACAATATCTTTTCAGGAATTTGCTCTTCAAATCTTCCCATGTTGTGATTGAACTAGCAGGTTCATTCCTTAGCCACTTATTAGCAGCTCTTTTAAGCGAAATTGGAAAGATTCTTAGCATAAGTTGATCGTCAGAGACTCCTTCTGTAGTAAACAAATCTGCAATCTCGAGGACTTTTTCAACATGTTCATTAGCATCTTCATGTTCTGTTCCACTGAAAGCATTTTCTCTTAGCTCCTTGAGAAACTGACCCTTCAACTCAAACTTTGACTTTTCATCAAACTTCGGTCTAGCAACTCCTGAACTGTAATCAGCACGGGTTTTGTTCATGTATTCCTCCATAGTAGTGTTTTCCGTCATTGTTTCTGTTTCTTCTTTCTCCTTTTCTTCAGAAAAGTAATCAAGCTCGAACGAACTTGAAATTTCAAAGCTTTTTGTGTTGAAAAGCCTTTTAAGCGAATGTAAGGCTCGTTCAGGATCTTCGAAAGGTTTAATCAAGTTCTTAGTTGAACTCCTGGTCATGCACTTCCTGAAATCATCAAAAAAGCATCAGTAGGGTATGTTCAAGAAAGTATGATATCAGAAAATTAACAACGAAAACAGAATACGAAAAATAAAAGTTGCTGATATCTGCAAACGATGCGCCGTATCCAGAAAGTTGGATACGCCGTATCTTATAACGTTAAAATTTAATCAGACTTTTATTCAGAAAACAGATACACCGCTTATGAATTAGAATGCGCCGTATCAAGTTTAAATTATCAAAAATCGATTATATTTATTAAAATTAAATGCGTCGTATTAACAAAAGCTAATGTCCCGTATTTTCGTTATGTTTCAAAATACAAGATTTTTGATTTAGTAGATGCGCCGTATCGATAAAGATCGATGCGTCGCTTCTTTTTAATAATTCGAAAAACTGTTTTTAATTTAAATAGAAAATACGCCGTATCTGTTAAAACATATGCGTCGTATGGCGTTAGGGTTTAGAAAAATTTCTTATTTAAAAACAGAATACGCCGTATCTTGGGGAAAGATGCGTCGTACTCGAATTTATTAAACGCGTTGTATTTTATAAAAATTAAACGCAATACGCCGTATCTGTGAAAACAGATGCGCCGTATCGTTTGTATCAGCACAATACAACGACAGCAGAATGCAAAAAAAATAGAAAAAAAAAAGAAAAACAAAAATAAAAACAAACAAAAAGAAACAAAAATTACAGAAAACAAAAACACACAAAAACAGAAAATATGCAAAATATACAATGAATGCAATCTATCTAATATACAACAGGGTTAGTGGTTAGAATTAAAAAAAAAAAAAAAAAAAAAAAAAAAAAAAAAAAAAAAAAAAAACCTAATTAAAATACTAATCAAATTAACAGATAATAACAATTCACTTCCCGGCAACGGCGCCAAAAACTTGATGGTGCGTGATGTGTCGTTGCGGTTTAATAGTATTAATGCCTACTCACGTTTTAAATTTATATTTAGCCGACTTATCAATAACACGCACACTTAACGAGCAGTATACCCGGTCAGTATGAATATAATGGTAAGCAGAGTGTCGATCACTAAGAGTGGAACGTATTATCTAGTTATTCTAATCAGTATTTTAATATCCTAAGTTAGTTATACAACCTAATCTAACGCAAAGGGGTTCAGCCTGAGAGACTGGCACGGTTTGGTTATAATTAAATAGAAAACTAAACTAATGAGCACGAATCAGCGATTAGCACACACGTACACAGATAGATACTCGAGACAATAAGAAGACCTGTCCTGATAATTAAATAGCTTGTCACTTGTTTTATTGCTAGTTTTATATGAAGTGTATATAATTAAACCTTTCTCGTTGGCTCTAATCTTATCGGCAAGTAAACCCTTAATGATTACTTATGTCTATCCTATTTATTCAAGAGACGCTAGAATAAATAGGCGAGGAAGGGGCATGGCGACCCAAGCAAGACTCAGCTAGACACAGAGGTTATCAATGCACTAATAAAAGTCACCAAAGACATCAACATATAAACTTTAATTAATGGGAAAGCAATATTAAGGGGAGTGCATGATCTTCCGTAGTCACATGACACAAGCCCATCAATCCTAATGAATTAAAGTGTACTAAAACAATAAAACAAAACTACTTAATGAATTGAATACATGCAGGACCTTCTTACAGCTCTTGTATCTTTGTTTAAGGTGTGTCTTGTGCTGCTTGGTCGTCTGAATTCGGCTCTAGGGTTATATCTCTCGTCTAAAGTCTTCCAAAAGATCTTTTAAATTCGTCTGACCTTGGGGTATTTATAGTTTCTGTCTGAGGGATCGATGCGGTGCATTGAGTTGATAGATGCGGCGCATTGACTTAACTTCGCGTGGGGTCCAAGATTAATATATTCTGGAATATTCGTACACCGTCTTCAGATGTGGCGTAACTTGATCTTTGTATGCGGCGCATGTACTTTAGCTGTCTTGGATTATAACTGGTGAAATCTTGATAGTGATACGCCGTATGTTAGAAGTATAATGCGGCGTATCTGGAGTAGAACGAGCTTGATCTTCTTATTTGACCAAAGTTTCATGTGCGGCGCATTCTTCAAAGTCAGGCACTGGTCTTCGAATTCATCTAAGTATGATATTGCGTCGTATCTGTTGAGTGAGATACGGCGCATCTTCTGGATTTCAGTAGACTTTTGACATCTCGCTTGTTTTGCTCCATAATTAGTCCAAAATCGCCAAGTTTCACATAATGCTTGTTTTTACCTGAGAATTACTAAAGTAAACATTAATGTATCGATTCTCATGTATAATATAATAAAACAAGTCAAATAAATAGGATAAATGATGATAATAAAATGTACTTATTTGAGTTCATCAGTGATGTATGCAATGATGTCATGGAATGTTTTTAGAATTAAAGTTTCCTTTTAAGGAAACAAGTTACTAAATAAGCAAACTTGTAATTCTTGGTTATTTTGTGAAGTGTAAAATGTGTACTTAAGAGACTTAAGCTAGTATTTATAATTTGCTAAAAGATATACCTTGTAATTGTCATTAACAAAACTAAGTAAAGATCAAAAATATAAATAACGTTTTTGGGACGATATTTGTATTAACAATCTCCCCTTTTTGTTGATGACAAAACATAAGGTATATTTTTTGAGCAAGAGAATAAATATAGCATGAGTTCTTAAAAATATATATTAAGTTTGTTTTTTAAAGAAAAGTTTTGTAAAAGTGTATGTACTGTGATGAATCACAGTTAATGCAAACTTAGTCCTTTATCCCCCTTTTTGTCGAAACAAAAAGAGTAGCATAGCAGAATGTGATTTTGAGAACTTTAAAGCTCCCCTTGTTTTATACTCCCCCTAGAAGGAGTAACAAGTAAATGATGTATGTACCTACAAAACAAATGGTTATAATATGAAATTATCATGAAATGCTCCCCCTCGATGTATACTCCCCATTATTCGAGTACCAACGTATACTTTTGAAGGGTATGATATGTTGCAAATGAAGTGTTAGTGATGAATAACTTCAATGAAGAAGTAGAATGCATGTGAAGTGTTTTTCCAAACAAGCCTTTTAATATGTTTTGACTTTAAAAAGTCAAAGTAAGTGTCTGATGATTATTTGTACCTAAAGCAATCATGATATAGAGTACAACAAGCTATATAAGGATGTTAGTTATCAAAGATAATGATAATATGCAATATGTTGATCACTCATAAGCATAAAACATCACATTCATAGATATTGAAAATTTTGTGACAAAAGTCACAATGATGAAATGATGTTACAAGTACAATAAAAAGACATCCTAGAAAGAAATAAAAATTCCTAAACCAACAATCTAAAAAGTCCTAACAACTAGTCTAGAAAGCTCCTATTGAGGAGGATGAGAGATGGCGTTTAAACGCTCAAGAATATGGTTCAAGATGAACCTCATCTCATTTTGAAGCTCATGGACCAAAATGTTGGTCCTTTGGGCCAAGTGAGATGTTCTCTCACAATGTGCGCAATCATGACTTGAAAAACCGGGAGGAAGAGTAGGCTCCAAGTTTTGTGGTGGTGGTGGTTGGTTGTTGTTGTTGTTGGATGGTTGTTGTTGTTGTTCATTGGTTGGTGGTGTTGTTTGGAGGGAGTTCATTAGGATGTTTTGAATGTCCATGGCTTCATGAAGGCGATGGTCAACCATACCCGAGAAAGCATAGAGTTGTGTTAACTCCGCACTTATCTCCTCTTGGGTTTGAGGAATGTTGCTCCACATTGCCTCATCTATGGCGATGAGTGTTGAAGTTGGTGATAGTGGTGGTATTTGGGGATGATGTTGTGGTTGCTACAGGAGTGATGGTAGGAGGTGGTGTTTTTATGACTACATGTGAGGGAGTTGGAGTAGACAAGGTAAGGAAATTTTCACTAGCAATTGGTGAGGAGATGTTTAGTGGTGATGATTCTTCTGAGGATGAATTGTGGATGTTGATGAGACAACAAGGTTTCACACTAATACGGGCTGTCCTTTTTGGTGGCTTAGATGTGGAGGAGTTGTTTGACTTGGTCATGGTGAAGTATGAAAGCTAAGATGTACAGGAGAAGAGATGGTTGTGATGTGAATTGATGATCCTAAAGTACTAATTTATAGGCAGAAGGTTTGTGAGTCTGTGTGTTTGGATTTGATGTGAATCCAATAGAGAATGTAGGTTTCTAATGATTTGGAACAAAAATTTGTGCAGGTCATATCAAGGAAGTCAATCCATTGAGCTTGGGTTGAGTAATGTGTTGGGGATTTGCAGTAAATACAAGGAGATAGTGGAAAATCTTATGATATGATGTTTCTACGGATTTGACGGATCCCTAAAAAGGGTTCCTTCTTTGTATCAGTTTGGTAACTCACACCTAAAATTCAAAAATTTAAATTTTGGTGGGAAATTTTGTTCCTAAGTTTCTAAGTATTCCTAAATGATTCTAAGATGATTTATGATCAGTTGGATGAATTCTAAATGGTACAAGAAATTAAAATCTAATAATCGGGATGAGTCGAAATGGTTTTAAAAATTTGCTGAGTAACCTGCGGATCCAAATGGGATCAAACGCGGATCCAAATTATGGGATCCGCCGAATCCGCAGGTTGGCGGATGGTGGAACAAACGATAACCCTTGGCGAAGCCAAGTTTTGGGATCCGCCGGATCTGTGTCCCTAATACTAAAACTAAACAGAAGACTTGTCATATTTCGCGTTTTTCGACGAAAACCCGAAAATTCTCCTAGAACTTATTTAACAACTAATATGTATAGCAAAACAACTAAATATGATAATATTAACACACGATTGATCATAGTTTAATCCGTTCTTAGAAACTTACCTTTTTAGGTGTTATGCCAAACATAGGCTATAACCCGGAAAATTGATAACCATGAGGGTTATCTACCTGCAAATGTTAGTTATTACACATACATAACAAGTATTATCAGATAAAGTCGAGACACATACAAGTTTAACATCACACTGTCTAACATTGTTCAAATCCAAACACTCCTTCAACTAAGCTTCTTCTTCCCTAAGAACTTCTTTTGATGCGAGAGGAGTGACATATGGTGCCGTCCTTTCGAGATTGGATTCTAAGATTGTTAAGGACCATTTGTCCGAGTAAATACATGTCCCTTGATTTGGAATGCCCAAGACCTCACCAAATTGATCAAGAGGGATGTTGATATGATTTCCATTTAAAGTAAAGTGAAGACTTAAGTAACCTTGGTCACTCGAACTGAGACCTACACTAGCATAAAACTCAAGAATGAACCTAGGAACGATTTGTTCATCTATATCTAAAAGAGTATCAAATCGAATTGCGGCTAAGTTTTCCCTAAGTTGGGTTCCTTCATAGAACGAGGAATCTACGGCTCTACCCTCATGGACATACTTTTTCTCTAAGGCTTTGAAAATGTCGACTTGGGCTTTGGTTAGACCTTTGGTTTTGTGGACTTCGGGTAAGTAGTTAACGGTTCTTTTGTGATCGTAGTTTGTTGCGGGAGGCATGATTTTCCTAAGTACAAAAGTTACATAGTTTTAGTTGAAATGATCAAAGTAAGTGTAAAATTTCTAGTGTGTGCCTACATGGGGACAATGTGGAGGTGCGGTTATCTCGACCCTTTTTGATGCATGAAAATTTAGTTTATGCAAGTTTTGTGTTAAAAACGAGAGATAACCCAAACGCTCCTATTTCAATGTAGCTACGGTTGAATGTACCCGAAAATACATATTAATTATGTATTCCCTTTAGCATTCAAGAGACATTATGCAAGTGATGTCTAAAAGATAACGTTTTTGCATTTGTATGAACAATGTTCAAAAAGATCATTTTACCTAGTCGTTAGAAGGTTTTAGTAAGAAAATTTTCATGGGGTTTTTGTTAAATTAAGACAATGTGCTATGAGATGTAATTCCTAAGTAAGAAAAACATGTTTTTAAGTATGATACAGTAAATATGCTTCATGATTTTTCAAGAATTATGCATATACCCCAAGTTTTGGTTTTGTGCATGAAATAGAAATCCTAGATGCAGATCAGGAGTATAAACATGATAAGAATACTTACAGTGGTGTTAGAAGCACAAATTTGTGGAAGAAAATGGTCTAAATTGTGATGGAGATTGAGTATGTGTCGAATACAGTAGGGTGATATGTTTTGGAGTGAGGAATGAATAGTACTTGTTCTTGTTTATTTAATAATAAACTTGGTTGTGCATGCGACGGATCCGGCGGATCCAAAACAAAGGATCCGTCTTTGTTATCGTTTGGTTCCGCGGATCAGAACGCAATTTTTGGTTTAGTGTCGAGTTTGGTTAACCTAATATTTACACTAATGTTTTTCCTAATCACTAGGTTCCATTAATCCTAATCCAAGTCTAAGATAGTTGAAAGGTTCTCGTTTTAGAGGTTTTGTGAGAATATCGGCAATGTTGTCCTCTGAGGAAACTTTCTCAATTGAGATGATTCCCTTCTGTACATTGTCGCGAAGGAAGTGATGGCGTATTTCAATATGTTTGGTTCTAGCATGTTGGACTGGATTTTTGCTTAGATCAATAGCACATTTGTTGTCGCAAAGAATGGGAATGTTGTTGAGTTCAATTCCATAGTCAACGAGAGCTTGTTTCATCCATAGTGCTTGTTGACACGCCTTTCCTGCAGACACATACTCTGCCTCTGTTGTTGAGATTGCGAGGGCAGTTTGTTTCTTAGCGAACCATGATGTGAGACAATATCCTACAAAAGTACAAATACCGCTAGTACTTTTCCTATCAACATAGTCACCTGCATGATCTGAGTCGGCATACACTATGGTTTCTACACCCGTTCCTTTGGGATACCATAATCCTAAATGTGTAGTACCTTTGATGTACCTAAATATCCGTTTAACGGCTTCAAGATGGGACATTTTTGGATCTTCTTGAAAACGTGCACATAGACAAACACTAAACATAATGTCAGGCCTACTAGCCGTAAGATAGAGTAAACTACCAATCATTCCTCTATATTTAGTGCTATCTACGGATTCATTTTCTTCATCCTTTGTGAGTTTGGTTTCGGAGGACATGGGTGTTTTCATGGGTTTTGAGTCTTCAAGACCAAACTTCTTAAGCATATCTTTGATATACTTTGATTGGTTGAAGAATATCCCATCTTCTAATTGTTTAATTTGGAGACCTAAGAAAAAGTTTAGTTCCCCCATCATACTCATTTCAAACTCGTCATGCATGATTTTTGAGAAATCGTTGCATAACTCTTGACAAGTTGAACCGAATATAATGTCATCCACATATATCTGGACAATGATAATATGTGATCCCTTTTTCTTGGTGAAGAGAGTATTATCTACTAGGCCCATGGTATACTTATGGTCAACTAGGAAGGTCTTAAGTCGATCATACCAAGCCTTTGGTGCTTGCTTAAGTCCGTATAAAGCTTTCTTAAGTTTGAAAACATAATTTGGTTTTTCAAAGTCGGCAAAGCCGGGAGGTTGTGCAACATATACTTCTTCATTTACAAAACCATTTAAGAAAGCACTTTTGACATCCATTTGAAATAGCTTAAAATCATGTGCACATGCATATGCAAGTAATATCCTAATAGACTCAAGTCTAGCTACGGGTGCAAAAGTTTCATCGTAATCTATACCTTCTTGTTGATTGTAGCCTTGAGCTACTAGCCTAGCTTTATTTCTAGATACAATACCATTTTCATCCATTTTATTTCTAAAGACCCATTTGGTGCCGATTATGGTTTGGTTTTTAGGTGGAGGGACCAATGTCCAAACATCATTTCTAATAAATTGATTTAGTTCTTCTTGCATAGCAATTACCCAAGATTCATCTTTTATTGCCTCGTTTATATTTTTAGGCTCAACAGTTGAAATAAAACAAAAATAATTACTTTCATTTTGAGCTTTGGATCTTAATGTTCTTTCATTAAGTTTTCCTATGACGTTTTCTAATGGATGACTTTTTGTTTCTTTGATATTGACTATCTCTCCTTTTACAGGTTCATTGTCATTTTCAATGTTTTCTATATCTTTAGCCATTTGACTTTCAACTAAGTCATCATCTACCAAAGGTGATGTCTTAGAGGGAGGTGGACTTTCGTTGAATGTTACGTTCAATGATTCCTCGACTCTTGATGTTTCCTTGTTTAATACTATGTATGCTTTACTGTTTTGTGAGTACCCAAGAAATACACCTTCATACAACTTTGGGTCGAACTTGGTGAGATAATCCTTAGTGTTTAAAATGAAGTACTTGCTTCCAAAAACTCTAAAATATCCTAATGTAGGCTTTTTGCCTCGATAAATTTCATAGGGGGTTTTATTTAAAAATGATCTAATTAAAACTCTATTTAGGATATATATGTGGAAGTATCTACAGCGTGACACCAAAACTTTTGAGGTATGTTTTGTTCATTTAACATAGTTCTACTCATTTCTTGAATTGTTCTATTTTTACGTTCTACTACACCATTTGATTGAGGTGTACGAGGAGCCGAGAAATTATGAGTTATTCCATTATTATCACAAAAATTCCAAATTGGATTTCATTGTCAAATTCTCGACCATGGTCAGTTCTAATAGATACTATATTACTTCCTATTTGATTTTGAATTTTCTTGCTTAGAATTTCAAATTTATCGAATGCCTCATTTTTAGTTTTCAAAAACTTTGTCCATGTATATCTAGAGTAATCGTCTACTATAACTAAAGTGTAAAAATTTCCTCCATAACTTTGTATAGCCGACGGGCCAAACAAATCCATATGTAATAATTCTAGGCATCTAGATGTAGATACCAAGTTTTTAGCCTTATGGCTATTATGTACTTGTTTCCCAATTTTGCAAGCATCACAAAAGTGTTGGTCATATTTCAACTTGGGTAGGTTCCTAACGAGTTCTTTGGATGACAAGGATTGAATAAGCCTCATATTTGCATGACCTAAGCGTCGATGCCATAGAGTTGAGTTTTCGTCCAAGGAGGTAAGACATAACTTATCTTTAGGTGTTTTATCTAATTTCATAACATAGACATTATTCTTTAAAACACCTTTTCCTACGGTTATGCCATCTTTAAGTATTTTACTTCCATTTTCACTGAAAAGGACGTTATACTTTTTGCGGCATAATTGACTTATACTAAGTAAATTAAATCCTAAATTATCTACATGAGCAACATCATCAATAGATAGAGAGTCATGAGAGATTGTACCTTTTCCGATGATTTTACTTTTAAGCTTGCTACCGAATGTGACATTACCTCCGTCATACACTTGGTAGGTTGAGAAAAGATTTTTGTTTCCCGTCATGTGTCTTGAGCACCCACTATCTTTGATCCACTCATCAGGTTCAAGATCAACTTTCAAGCATACCTAAGTTCATAAAAGACTCAAGCATTTGGTCCCCAATATCTCATGGGTCCGTTTGGGTTAAACATGACATTATCATGGTTTATGTACGGAAATGGTGGACAATTGTTCCATGGCATATAATTAGGACCATGAAAGTTTCTAGGCATGTTTTGGTTCCAATTATTTTGATAAGTGTGTTGTGGATTAACTATACTCTTTGGAAAGGGGTGTTTGGGAAAACACATTTGAGGTCTCTGTTGATCCGTTTTAACTCTATATTCATTTCTAGCTTGACCTCTTCCTAAAGATACTGCTGGTTTGTGTTTATTATTGGTTATATTACTGTTAGGTTTTCTAGTAACTTTAACAAACTCGGAACGATCGACTTTGTGAACCTTCTGTTCAGCCTCAGTACCCGCAGATCCCTTGGGTACAACTGGCGGATCCAAATTTATGGATCCGTCGGATCCGTGAGTGTCTAACTTGGTTGAAACAGTTTTATTCACAGTCTGTTCCTTATGGTCACTTAAGGTTCCTAGTTTCATAAAGCCTAGTCCTGTTTTATCATGAGGTAGTTTTTGCATTTTCATTATTTCATCTGCACAACTTATGTTTTTATCAAACTTTTTAAACTTTGAATTTTGTTTGATTAAATCTTCCTGTGTGGATCTTAAGGTTTCTAATTCAAGTTTTAGTTCTTGACAAGAAACACACGTTTCTTTACTACCTTTACCTTTTTCAATTCGTATTGCTTTTTCTTTAAGCCAAAATACTTCATTTTCCAAAAGTGTTGTCTTTGTTTTCAAAAATTTGTTTTTGTTTATGATTTTTAAAGTGACGTCACACAGTTTGTTATATTCTACTTCTAAGGTTTCGTCATCTATAGAGGAGTATGAATCAGAATGTACCTCTTCTGTGTCATCAGCCATAAGGGCAATTTCTTTGTTCTTAGGCTCATCATCATCATCTCCTTCACTATCGCTCCAAGCTCCACTAACGAAGGCTCTTTGAGACTTGGTCTTTGGAGGCTTTGGACATTCTCCTATTAAGTGACTGGAGTCACCACACCTATAGCATTTCCTGTCAACCTTACCTTTCTTATCGTCACAATCTTTCCGAGAGGATTTCTTTTCATCACGAGGTGGTTTTACAAACTTTCCTCGTCTCCTGAAGAATTTCTTGAAATCCCTCATGGCCATGGCATATTCTTCATCATCACTATTTGAACAAGATTCATCATTGTCACTTGACTCGGCTTTGGCTTTCAAGGCAATAGACTTAATCTTCTCCTTTTTGCCTTTGACAATTTCCGAGTCTTTTTCCATAATCATTTCGTGAACTTTTAGGTTTCCTATGAGCTCATCCAGTGTCATGCTTGAGAGATCTTTAGATTCTTCAATAGCTGTCACCTTTGCTCTCCATTTCGGATGGAGTGCTCTTAGAAATTTCCTGACAAAATTCTTACTAGAAAAAGATTCGTCAAGTGCTTTAAGTGATGTAATAATAGTATTGAACCTAGCAAACGCACTATCAATGGTCTCATCTTCAGAGATAACAAATTGTTCGTATTGTTGGACAAGAAGGTCAATTTTGTTATCTTTTACTTGTGAGTTCCCTTGATGTGTGATAATAAGAGATTGCCAAATATCCTTAGCCGTTTTACACATAAAAACTCTTTCATATTCTTTCTTAGGTAAGGCATTATAAAGCATCATTTTGGCTTCATTATTTTTGGCAATTAGTTTCTTTTGCTCATCCAGTGTCATGCTTTTAGGTTTCCTATGAGCTCATCCAGTGTCATGCTTGAGAGATCTTTAGATTCTTCAATAGCTGTCACCTTTGCTCTCCATTTCGGATGGAGTGCTCTTAGAAATTTCCTGACAAAATTCTTACTAGAAAAAGATTCGTCAAGTGCTTTAAGTGATGTAATAATAGTATTGAACCTAGCAAACGCACTATCAATGGTCTCATCTTCAGAGATAACAAATTGTTCGTATTGTTGGACAAGAAGGTCAATTTTGTTATCTTTTACTTGTGAGTTCCCTTGATGTGTGATAATAAGAGATTGCCAAATATCCTTAGCTGTTTTACACATAAAAACTCTTTCATATTCTTTCTTAGGTAAGGCATTATAAAGCATCATTTTGGCTTCATTATTTTTGGCAATTAGTTTCTTTTGCTCATCACTGTGACGAGTAAGAGAAGCTCCTTCATCCCGACCACCCGAAATATTATTACTAATAGGTTTGTAATCACCATCAACTATTATATACCATAGATCTATATCTTTTGACTTCACATAAGTTTCAAAACGATTTTTCCTATAAATAAAGCAATTTGGTTCAAATAGAGGTGGTCTCTGCATAGATTGCCCTTCTTTAAAGTTTTCAAAATCCATGGATCGTTTTAAGTTTTAAAATACAATATATTTTAAAAGTCTTAAGTAACGTAGCTCTTGATGCCAATTGTGGAAAACTAGAAGGGGGGTTGAATAGTTTTTACCGTTTTTCGAGTTTTATTTGCTTTGTTACTATATGTTAATTCAAAGGAAACAATCACAAACAAATAATCACACAATATAAACAAAAGATAAAGAGAGGAAAGATCAAACCACACAACACTGTTGTTTATAGTGGTTCGGCTACAAGGACTCTCTTCCTTGCCCTACTCCACTCCCCGAGCTTCCAACTCGAGAGTATATCCTTCACTAAGAAACAAACTCCTTTTCTAGGCGGAGAAAACCTTTACACGTCGCTTACTTCTTTTTCCGGTACTAAGCTAAACACCGGGTTCTTTTACAAGGTAGAACCAACCTGACGTCGCCTATATACTTTACCGACACTAAGCTAGATGTCGAGTTCTTTACAAGGGTACAACCACTCCCTACTCTCTTTGTGTTTTGAGGACTAAAACACTAACCACACTCACTGATTACAAATGATAGATAATGATGTGTGAAACAAACTACAATATCACACAGTAATGAAACTAAAGGATTACGGTTCTGTAGATCCTTGAAAGCTTGATCTCTTTTCTACAAAAAGGAAGATCAAAGTGAAATGCAAGTATGAATGATGTTAGTAAGATATATACTGAATGAATATGTGTGTTTAAGCTATATGAGTGATAAGAAAGCCAAATGATCAGCTTGCTATTTATAGACAAGCTGATATCCAGCTGACGGATCCCACAGATCCCACAATATGGATCCGTCCTTCATTGGACTTGGATCCGTGGGTGTTGATAGCTAATAGATTTGGTGTATCTTTCCAAATCTTCCATATCTTACCAAATCATCCAAAATCCTCAAATGTCAACTATGTAACTTGTAAATCTAAACAAGATATATCACAATCTAACAAAGATATTATATGTGATGTATGCAATGATGTCATGGAATGTTTTTAGAATTAAAGTTTCCTGAAACAAGTTACTAAATAAGCAAACTTGTAATTCTTGGTTATTTTGTGAAGTGTAAAATGTGTACTTAAGAGACTTAAGCTAGTATTTATAATTTGCTAAAAGATATACCTTGTAATTATCATTAACAAAACTAAGTAAAGATCAAAAATATAAATAACGTTTTTGGGACGATATTTGTATTAACACTATTTAAACTAACAACTTAAATAATAAGCAATATTACACTATAATGAATAGCTTATCAGTAACTTGAACACAATTATCATCAACAAAAAGCACATAAAACAACAAAAATATAATATCATCAACTTCAAATATCACTGGTGATACTACACATATGATACAAAGCAGATTTAAAACATCAATCAGACATAAAAACATCATTATAATGCAGTTAAAAACAAAAGATCAACTAACAACTTAATTAATAAGCAAAATTACATGACCAGATAACAAGATTATCAAATATCTTTCACTCACACATTTCATCAAACACTTGATGTGCATCCATGTATACAAAACTTGTTATATCAGTCCTATCTATCATTCATTGATAAATAGCAATAATATTCATAAATAAGCACAAAATCATAAATAAGCACAATATAACAATTAAATAAGCAGTTTGAATCACCGTACCATCATTACAAGACTCAATAGGTTCATTTTGAACCGTTTTTTCCTGTATCTGCTTGTGCACTCGTCGATTGTTTCATTTTCGTGTTTTTTTTTTTTTTTTTTTTTTTTTTTTTTTTTAATTAACGGTTAAAAACGGTTTGATTTTGAGTTTTTTATTTTATAGTTTTTGATTTGGTTAGAGAGAGAAAGTGAGATATTGTTGATAGTAAAATGTGAAAAATGAACAGATTTGGGTGGGGACTGGTGGGGTTAGAGAATGACGAAATTACAAAATTGGTCCCTCCGTGTTTTGTATCATTAAAATTTGTCCTTTTGATCCAACGGTCAGAGATGGTTCCTTGGTATGCAGCGATTTATTGGTAAATAAAATAAAGTGACTCTAATAATTGATATTTATAGTTAGTCGCCAATAAATAATTAGTTGGCAAATGATACTTTGTCAACTAGAATATAACCGGAAAGCTCGTATTCTACTAGGACTTTTTGAGATAATCAATAATAGTGATAACGAGTGGGGTACCCGCGCGTTGCTGCGGGAATGTTGTGTTTAATCTAAACTCGAAATGAAACGATTGTCGAAAAATTATTTTTGTTATTAAGGACTAAATATGCAAAAGATCGATAACCTTAGGGGCTGTTTCTGCTCAATATTTGCATAGAAACAGTCCCTGAAGTTATTGGTCCGTTGCAAATTTAAGTAACGACTGTTAAGTAACGGCCGTTAAAGACTAACCCTGCAATGGATCAATAATCTCAGGGTATAAAATAAAAATTGCGAGACTACTATAGCTACAATGTTTTGGCTCCACTGTTACACGCCTTTTAATATATATATATATATATATATATTATATATATATATATATATATATATATATATATATATATATATATATATATATATATATATATATAATTAGCATCTCACTAGGTAAGAAGTAATTTAAGTAGTAGTTATCAGCATTTACATTGTATTTTCAAAGATGCATCCTTATAGCAAAAGGTGTCATCACCTCGGGTTAAAGTTTCACTCAGTGACACATCATTGGCACATCAGCTTTAACCTTTTCACCTTAACTAAAAAAAACACCCCTTATCATAACTCAACCTTAACTCAACATTTTGGGCCCCACTTTTATCATAAAAAAAAAAAAAAAAAAAAAAAAAAAAAGCTAAAGCTTAACTCATCACACGGTATGGAAGTTAAAGCTTAACTCACAAAAAAAAATCACCTTCACGCAGCGTTAAAGCTTTAACGCAATGGTTTAACGTGGGTTTAACGCAGGGGGGCGGTGTTGGTAACGCAGCTTTAACGTGGAAATGTTAAGCTTTCACTTGGTTATTGAGTGATAATACCGAGTGCTCTTAGAGTGAGAATGGTAAAAAGTTGAAATTTTTTCATCCCATTCTGTGCCTCTTTTATACATTCTACTCCGATGAATAAAAATTCTAAAAGTCTATGCTTAATGCTTGTTTATGAATCTATTGACCAACTTAAAAATGACATGGGTCTACATTAAGGGTGAGTTTATCCACACCCTCTCATAGTGAGGGTATCCAATCATTGAATGAATCGCTGACTTGTACGGTGTGCATCGCAAGTTGTACGATTTGACCAAACCCCCCTGATGTGACAACATAGGGAGGGTATGTATAACACATCCCCTACCTTAATCTTACTTGTCATACATTTTGTGGATCTACTCTTTTTATGAGCACAAGATTATTACTAGTATTATACGTAGTATTTAATTTTCTCTTGCAATATTTTATTTATTAACATAGACTTTGACTTTATGATTAGTTTGGAATTGAAGTCCTCTTTTATTTATATAAAATTAGACGAATACCCTTGTATATCAACAAAATTTTATAGCGCGCTTTTATAATTGTGTGGTTATTCACTTTTATAAATTTTGAACCAACATAAAAAAAAAAAAAGTTAAAAAAAAAAAAAAAAAAAAAAAAAAAAAGTTGTAATATAATGTCTAATATAATAAAGTTTGTGAATGAATTTTTCAAAATTATTAGTATTGGGATTAAATAAATAAAAAAAGTCTTTTTTAGAAACTACATTAGTAAAAGTTTTCATGCATTTATTAAAATTTTGGGTGAGAATTGTTAAGACAACTATTTCATTATGGTAACATTGTTTGAATTTTTACATAAAAATTTAAGTTTGCAATGGTATTTTGAGAATTTAACATTACTTACTTTTAAGTTTTTTAAGTTTCAAGAAAATACATGCATGCTTTATATGTAATATAGATAGATACAACTATAATAAAAGAAATGTTAGAACCACAAAAGTTTTACAAAAAATTATTCACACAATGATGTGTCATGTAAACTTGTGAATGCATTCACAAGTTTGAGAATGCTACTAATTATGTGATAAATTATTTAGTAAAAAATTTTGTGTGATTTTTTATGGTTCTAGCAATTCTCATTTAATAAACATACACACGTGTAGAGCTGAATACGGTCCTAAAAATGGACTGGACGGATCGAAAACCGATTTGGTCTAGAACACCGACCGAGGACTGGAACAAAATGTTTGGTCTATGTCCGGGTCAGTTTGGGGTCCAGTTTGTCGGTTTGGTCTAGTCCAACAAACATAATGGCTGATTTTGGGTAAGGCCGAACCTGACCGGATTAGAACAATAACCGAATATCAGAAAAAGAGTGGATCGAGGATCAGACCGAAATAAGTTCGATCCGATTTTTCGGTTTGACTTGATCCGCGGTCTGTTTTGCTCGACCCTTCACACGTGTTAACATTATTTAATACTCCCTCCGTCCCAATTTATTTGTCAGGAGAGAGAAAACACAAAGTTTAATAAAAGTGGGGCCACTTTAATTTTCAACCACTAGAATGAAATATTCCTCCACTAGATTTTGTAGTTTTTACTAAATAATAAAAGTGAACAATTAATTTGAGACATCCATAAAAAATAAAAATAAAAAATGAGACAATAAAATTGAGAGCCGGGAGGAATTCACTGTAAAAGACTGACATCACTACTTACCACCATCAGCTGGCACGTACATCGTCATCGAATATACTCCGTAGTTATTTATATTAAATTCATTAAGTCATTGACCTTGACTTAAACAGAGTAGGTTGTACTGTATATATTTAGTAGAATGCACGTTCATATACAATCACATCACATCTCAAGGATTTTCAATCTACACTTTCTCACACATACATATAATCGATGGATGAAATAAAGGTATTTCAGTTAATCTTCTATTAAAACTATTATCATGCTTTGAAACAATATATATTCAGTTTTAATCAATATACATTTCTGTTGTATGTGACTGTGCAGATGAAGCAACCTGCAGGAGGAGTGCAGTTAGGCCCAATAGCAGAGGAGAAGCCCTTAACGAATCAGCAGCAGGGAATCCAAAACTTAGTTCCAACACAAGCACAAACTAAGTCAGGGCCAAATCTAGCTAAGAGATATCTACTTGAAGGTATTTTCTTATATCCATTTTTACTAGCTGCTATGTATTATACACCCTTTAATATGTTTAAAAAAAAATGGTTTCCTAGCTATGAATTTTTTGGGGCTCCAGATTTACCACTGGACGCTCGCTGAGATATGATTTTGTTTAGTTTTGACTTACGACCAATCTTCTTCGGTGGTACCACTGTCAATCGTGAAAATTGCTTGGGCCGATTGGTTTATAGATGGGTTTAGGATTAGAATTTGAACTTGAGTTAGGATTTAGAGTAGAAAATATTATATTTGATTAATGTAAGATACATCAATAGTTATGAAAATGAAAAAGGTAAATAAATGAGTTATTAGTCAAAGTTGAGAAGATAGGTGGTTGAGAAGGAATATCACGAGTATCGTGATAAAAAATACTCCCTCAGTCCCAAATTATAAGTCCACTTCCACTTTACACAAAGTTTAAGAAATTTCCACTAACTACTCTACTAACCAATCAAATATCATCTATCTCTACTAAAGTCGCTTTTGATTGGTTGGAATATGAAAGAGGACAAATATTTTGGGACAACCAAAAATAGCAATATGGACTTATAATTTGGGACGGAGGGAGTAGTGAAAGCGATTTCAAAACCTGTATATGCCATTAAGAATGGTTGAAAGTAAATATTTGGGCGTGACTAGTAAATCCATAACCCATATACTTGATTAGGATCCTTTTGAGTCAAACACAATATATCATGTTCATCAATCATAAGATAAATACATAAAACATTTTCTTTTAGCAAAAATTATGAGCCCTAACTTATTAATTCATCTTCAAAATAAAATTAACATGATCAATCATTGATCATTTCTAACTAACATGAAAGAATCTTGATTCATAGCTTAACCAAATGCACGTTTTAAACACAAACCCCAACCCCGCTTATCCAAACCCTTAGACCATTTGTATTGTGGCGTTTTTTGCCCCATTTTTCCCTCTTCAGCGCCGTATAGCGCCCCCCCCCCCCCCCCCACCCCAACCATTACTAACAGGCGTGGAAGACAAAAAAAGGGCTGGGGCTTGGTACCTGCAGCGCCCGTGCCCTCACTCAATCCTATAAAATCCGAACGTTGGCAAGGGAAATATTTGACTGAATATTTTTTTTTTTAATTCAATAACTTACTATATATATACACACAGATATCTCATTTTTATAAAAACATCACCCAATCACTCTCAAACACTCTCTCTCTTTTCATCAAATTTTATACAAATCTTTCCCTTTTTTATACAATGGGTTCTCCTTCGACTTCCTTTCTTTTTGAATCTAGTTCGGATGACGATTTCTCCGACCGAGAACTAGAAGCGGTGTCTCTTGCTGCTGGGGCTGTAGCCATGTTCGTCGCCCAAAACCTACCAAAACCGATTCAAAAAAGAGAACTGGTTGATCGAGACCGTGCAGCGGCTAATGCTAGGTTGATGGTTGATTATTTCGGCGAGGGTTGCACGTACAACGAACAATTATTTAGACGACGTTTTAGAATGAGCAAACGGTTATTTTTGCGTATTGCGAAAGATTTGGAGGATCATTTCAATTACTTTGCGAAAGTTTCAGTGTGCTCAAGAAACGTTTCGCGTTTGTGGCGAATCCTTGTCATTTATGGACAAAGGATAAAATTAAGGATACTATGCGTGCGTGCCTCATTCTACACAAAATGATTTTAGAGGACGAAGGACGAGCTATTTGTCAAGATTATCACCCGGACGAAGTAGACGAACCACTGCCGCCACAAACCCACGAACAAGCCTTAGAAAACTCGGCTACATGCGAAGCCACGCGAGTCACCACACTCTATTGGCGGATTTGATCGAGGAAGTGTGCAGTAACCGTCGAATGCAGGACGAGTCCGAGGAGGAGAACGAGAACGAAAGCGAAAACGAAGCCGAGAACGACGACGATTACGATGACGTTAACGATATAGATTAGTAGTTTTTATTTTTTAATTGTATTTTTATTTTATTTGTAATGGTTTTATTTTTAATAAACTTATCTTTTATTATTTGTCTATTTTTAGAAATGTTTAATAAATAAATGAAATATTTAGTGATTAAAAAAAAAAAAAAAAAGGTGCCACATGTCACACAATGCCCCCTACTACCATTACACCACTTTTCCTTCCAAGCCCCATGATGACCCACACTGCCACATGTCACATCATGCCCCATCCTATCTTACACACCATTACACATGGTCTTATACGAGACGTGCACTAAATTTATTATAGTAGTTAGAATTTATTGTTATAACATTCACTTTAATGCTATTATTTAATGGGCCCTAAATTTATTATAGTAGTTAGAATTTATTGTTATAACATTCGAGCATCCACTATAATTAATATTTTTAAACGTTTATAAAATTGTCACTTTATGCAACATTATTAATTTACAAACCTTTTCATATTATTAACCTATTTTCATTATAAATAAAACTTTTTGTAGGTAATTTATAAAATTTTCACATGCAATGTCATTAATTTATAAACATATTCAAAATGTTAGGGGCGTTTGGTTAAACAAGGTAATGACTATGGGTATGTTAATTGGAATGGGTTTATAAACCCATCACACTTGATGGGATTAGAATGCATACTTTTGAGGGTTTGATACCCATATTCAAGTACCAAACCCACTAGACAAACAAGTACAATAGGAATGGAAGCCATTCCTTGAAAACCATACTGTCAAACCAAACACCCCCGTCTAGACTTGTAATGCTTCCTCACTATGGTACACAAATTTTCAACGTCTTCCTAATTTTTTAAACTATCATAGTGGATGCTCTTATTAATTGATTTTAAAAATTGCTAAAACTAGCTAGTAAGATGTGTAAACTTAGAAAGATTAAGATTTATAATAATAAACATCCCGATTACATTATCGATAATATAGACATAGATATATACATAGATAGATAGGCAAAAACTTAGAATGTCAATCAATTCTCTATTGTTACTTCATTTCCTTTAAAACCTCCACACTGAAAGTGCGTCACTGTCCTATAAAGCCTACTAAGAGATGGAATTTATTTTCAGCTCTCATATATATTTTGTTACTTTTGTATTTTTGATTATAGTCTGCTTGATTTCTATTTATCAAACCAGTGCAAATTAAGGTATTTAAATTAGCTTTATGCACTCGAATTGTTACTTAATTTTGGATTGTTTTTAAGATAACCCGGAATACTAACCGTTTGCTTCAAAACTATTCGAAAGGACCCAGAGAAGAATACCTCAAAATTGGTGTTCCACTATATGAAGCTTCCATTAAATGCGACTGGAAAGAGGCTGAAAAAATTCTTACCAATAAAGACAACATAGAGTTAGGGTTGGTAAGGTGTAGTATTACTGAAAATGGGGAAACCGCACTTCACGTTGCAGCATCTGCAAAGGTTCCCAGAAAAGTGGAAAAGTTTGTGGCAAATCTGATGGAATTAATGACAACGGAAGATTTGAAACTGGAAAATGAAAACTATAACACCGCCCTCTATTTAGCTGCTGCAGCTGGAAACATTGAGACGGTTAAAATTATGTTGGGAAAGAACAAGAAGTTGTTGTCAATCCCTGGTGGTGGTTCACAAGATAAAAAGCCAGAAATGATGCCAATATATACTGCTGCCTTATTTGGAAATCATGAATTGGCAAGGTATATGTATGACAAATCCAATGATTTGACTGAAGGTTGGACAGATAAAACTCGTGGTTGGCTTCTTGAGAAATGTGTCGACAATAATATGTTTGGTATGCATTCTAATTGCTCGTATATCTTGTCTTTAATTTACTCGGTAAGTGTTTTCTAGACTATCTTAGTTGGTCCAATACAAAATCAAGTATTTATTTTCAAATTAAAATCATTAAATGTGATTTAAAACAAAAGAAAACTATTTCATTGATTAATAGTCAAAATTTGCACATTTTTCTAAAATTGTGTACTACTACTAAGTTTGTGCGTGGTGGTTCAATGACCACATGGCAACAGCAATTTCACTCCACCATTGACCATGCGTGGTCGGCCAAATTTGGGGATGGCTTGGTGATTGACTTCACCAAACCAAATTATGGTGATTTTGTGTGCGTGAGTGTGTTGTAAGTATGTTTGTATTTAAGTCGGATATGTTTGTGTGGTGGGTTTCTGTTTTCAAATGAACTGGAATCACCAAGAAGTTATTTTTATTTATTGATTGTACCTTTACATTGAGGGAGAATAATCTATAAATACAAATTTCACAAAACTAAATATGGAAAGAACAAACAATCATGGGCTGTAATTTAGCTGTGATTGAGGAACTATTTTAGGAGATGATGATAAACACTGATCCCTGGAACTACTCTTTCTCGAATCTTCTAACATTCCCCCTTAAGTGGAGTAGTGGGATTCCCAAAACTCAACTTGTCTAAACACTCGTTGAAAATTCTCCCGTTGACTGCCTTTGTTAAAATATCTGCTAGTTGTTTTTATGATTAAACAAATGGAAGCTCAATTATGCCAGCCTCTATTTTCTCTTTGATAAAGTGTCTATCCACTTCAACATGTTTTGTTCGATCATGTTGCACAGGGTTTTCTGAAATTTGAATGGCTGCTTTATTATCACACATAAGTTTAATGGTTTTATTAGGGGGAAAACCAATCTCTGTTAGAAGTTTTTTTATCTACAAAATTTCCGCTACACCTCGAGCAATCCCTCGAAATTCAGCTTCGGCACTTGAGAGAGAAACTACCTTTTGTTTCTTGCTTCTCCAAGTGACAAGATTTCCGCCTACCATAGTGAAGTATCCTGATGTTGATCTTCGGTTATCTTTACTTCTTGCCCAGTCAGCATCTGTATATCCCTGAATCTCCAAATGCTTGTATGTTTTAAACAAGATGCCATGCCCAGCTGTACCCTTGAGATACCTCACAATCCTCCATACTGCCTTCATGTGACTTACTTGAGGTTGATGAATAAATTGGCTAACTACTCCCACTGCATATGCTATATCTGGACGAGTATGGGAGAGATATATTAATTTTCCCACCATTCGTTGATACCGTTCTTTATCGGCCAATTTGGCTCCTTCCTCTATGTGTAACCGATGATTTATGACTATTGGGGTGTCGGCTGGTTTACAATCAAGCATTCCAGTTTCTGCTAATAAATCAAGAATGTATTTTTTTTGACAAATAAATATTCCCCGTTTGGATCTTAGGACTTCAATTCCAAGAAAATACTTGAGCCTTCCCAAGTCTTTCATTTCAAACTCTTTAAACAGATTCTCCTTTAATCTTGACATTTCCTCATGATCATCCCCTGTAATTATCATATCATCAACATAAATAATTAAACATGTCACAAGGGTTCCCCTCCTTTTTAAGAACAGGGTGTGGTCAGAGTTACTTTGTTTGAAACCATATTTTTTCATAGCAATGGTGAACCTCCCAAACCAAGCCCGTGGAGACTGTTTAAGCCCATAGATCGACTTCTTCAATCGACATACTTCTCCTGTTTTGAAATCTCCAGTGAACCCTGGTGGAGCTGCCATATAAACCTCCTCCTTTAATTCTCCGTGCAAGAAAGCATTCTTTACATCAAATTGGTGCAGTGGCCAATCCTTGTTAGCTGCTATAGAGAGAAGCACCCTAATTGTATCGAGTTTTGCTACTGGAGAGAAGGTTTCTGAGTAATCAATCCCGTAAGTTTGTGTGTACCCTTTGGCCACCAATCGAGCTTTATACCTTTCAATGGTACCATCGGGTTTGTGTTTAATAGAAAACACCCAACGACATCCTACCGGTTTCTTTCCTATTGGAAGCTTGCCTTTTTTCCATGTATCATTTTTAATTAGGGCTTTCATCTCTGTCTCCATTGCATCCTTCCACACTTCTGATGATAAGGCTTCCTCAACAGTGGCTGGAATTTTTTCTGAGTATAATGAGGAATCAAATGCCTTGGCTTCTTTGGACAGGTTTCCTATGGAAATGTTTGCCATAGGATATTTGGAGCTTCGAGATTTTTTTTCTGGAGAGTACCGTTTAGGAGGAACTCCTCTATTTGCCCTTGGAGGTAACACATACCGATCATTTGTTTCCTGTACTCCTTGCTCATTGTCATCAGTTGTTTGTTCCCCCTGTTCAACTACTGTTTCCTAAACATCATGATTAGGAGTAAACGAAGAATTATCATTTGGTTCAACTACTGTTTGTTGAACATCATGATTAGGAGTACGTGAAGAATTATCATTTGGTTCAAGTATGGGAGATTCACGTAGGGAGGACTCACTTACCTCGGGTATCAAGTCAAGAGGACCTTGTTCAGTGGTACTAACCAATGGTTCCGCAGGCTGTGTGGATCTTTGTGACTCATTGTGAGAAGTTTCTTCTGACGAAGGCAACCAAACCAACCAACTTAATGGATCAACCTGTTCCTTCTCCCCCTGACCATTATGTTGGGAGTTATAGAAATATTCTGTTTTGAGGAAGTCACAGTTCATTGTAGTATACATGTGCCTCGTTTTCGGATTGTAACAACGGTATCCCTTTTAAGTAACTCCATATCCTACAAAGACACACTTTTCTGCACATGGCCCAAGTTTGTCTCGGTTGACTTTGGGTATGTGAACAAAGACAGAACAACTGAATACCTTAGGTTCAAGAGTAAGTGGTGGAGGCAGTTTAGTGAACTTGGCTAGGGTTTCAATTGGGGTTTTAAGTTGGAGTGCTTTGGTTGGGAGGCGATTTATGAGATACGTAGCCGTAGCTAAAGCTTCGGGCCAGAATGATGTAGGAACTTGGGATTCTATTAGTAGGGCACGTTTTATTTCTAACAAGATTCGATTCTTCCGTTCTGACACACCATTCTGTTCAGGGGTGTGGGGACATGAGGTTTGGTGGATTATCCCTTTTGACTTACAAAAAAGTTTCATGGAGTCATTAACAAATTCTCCTCCATTATCAGATCGGAGAATTTGAATGAGGCTATGGAATTGAGTTTCGACCATAGTATGAAATTCCTTGAATTTTTCAAAGACCTCATATTTATGCTTCAGAAAATACCTCCACGTCATACGAGTACAATCGTCAACAAATATAACGAAATATCGAAAGTTTCCTCCCCCCCCCAACAACTTTCGCTGGTCCCCAAACATCAGAGTGTATCAATGAAAAAGGAATATCGACTCTAGTATTATTTGGTAAATAGGTATGTCGATGGCTTTTGGCCAAAACACAAGTTTCACAAACTGAATTGTTTTTTGAAGGAAATAACTTTGGAAACAAAAGATGTAAGTAACCAGTGGATGGGTGTCCCAGTCTCCTATGCCATAGCCATGCTTCTCTATCGATACTTCCATGAGCTAACATCACAGTCCCCTGATGAGTCACTTCATCCACATAGTACAGCCCTTGGTGTTCAGTTCCACGCCCAATGATCACTCCCGTCCTGATATCCTGTAAGATGCAAAAGGTAGGATGCATTAGAACTGTACAATTTAACTCTTTCGTGACATGGCTAATGGATAAAAGTTTATGTGACAGGGAAGGTATATAGAGACAATTTGACAGCTTCGTCGTTGATGACACTTCAACCGTTCCTCCCCCTTTAACTTCAATAATTTCTCCACTGGCAGTTTGGATATGATTTTTCATTGGTTTCATCCTTGTTTTTATATCAGATGGATCAAACGTCATAGTATCTGTGGCGCCACAGTCGAATATCCAAGCGCCGTTACGACTGTCACAACCATTTACGACATTTACTTTTCCCATTGTTTCAAACTCATTGTTTTTAAAAAACATGTCTTCCTGTTGTAAAAGTGGTTTTTTAAACTTTTCTTTTGATAGCTCTAAATTTAAAGGGATGTCTTCAAGTAATTTTTGAACTTTAGTGGGAAAGTATTCAGGTTTAAATAAACTAGAGGAACTCAAATGGTAATTGCAAGAAAGATGAGGGTTACTAGTGGAAGGGCTTGAGGATACATCCCTGGTTCGAGATGTGGGTTCTTTGATTTCGGGGCTACCGTTGAGGGTTTGTGTTTTGTTGAAATAAAGGATCTGTTTTTGCGTTTGACTTTGGTTATTGATACTATTTTTGAGAGAATTGGTGATCTGCAATGCAAGATCATATTTCTCTGAATCGTCTGACATGATTCTTCTGTGGGAACGAGACTGGATTGAAGGTTGTAAATGATGAGCAGGTTAATCTTAAGATCGATGATTCCTCTCTGATACCATGTTTTCAAATGAACTGGAATCACCAAGAAGTTATTTTTATTTATTGATTGTACCTTTACATTGAGGGAGAATAATCTATAAATACAAATTTCACAAAACTAAATATGGAAAGAACAAACAATCATGGGCTGTAATTGAGCTGTGATTGAGGAACTATTTTAGGAGATGATGATAAACACTGATCCCTGGAACTACTCTTTCTCGAATCTTCTAACATGTTTGTGTGGTGGGTTTCATCTTGTGTTTGCTAATCTCTATGGTGGGTTTGTAGCGGGAGTGTATGGTGATGTCACGCTGATGTGATGACGGATTTAGTTAATTACTACTACCGGTTTAAAGTGAACAATTATTTGAAAAAGAATAAGTTAGTATCGTAATATGTCTCTTTCTCTCCATTGTCCTATGTTTGTACTGAAAATAGCACCCTAATAAAAACCGAATTTTAATGTACGTCCAAAATAAGCAAGTGTATAACATACACCTTTTGGTTTATGCAGTTTGGTTTCACTTCTAGCCCACCACAACTAGTTTGGGACTAAAGGCTTAGTAGATGTATCGTGTGAATTATATATAGAAATCTTTTATAATAATTGTTATTTTTTTGCAATTGAGAAAAAGGAATTGGAACACAGGACCAATCATTTTGTTCCACTTTGTCGCATTGCAAGATTTAGCAATATATTTGGTTCCCATATTCTGATTCTATACCCAATTGCCACCTATAATGTGTTTGGCAAAATTGAACTGATTGGCCGACTTAGTTTTATTGACTTAAGTGTGAAATTCTCATGGTCCATAATCTTTTGAATGTTTTCAAAATTATCACGTCCTCCTGATTTATCTATGTAAAATATTGTAATTCATTCTAAGTTTTGCTTGAATTATTGATTTTGTCATAACAATTTCCCTCACAAAGCAATTGTCAAATATTTTCAGATATCGCACTGAAGATACTGGAAAAGCACAAAAGCCTTGCAAGTGATGAAAACTACTAGGTGTGTTGGCTCGCAAGCCTGATGCGTTTAAAGGCAAAAAATATAATTTCATCTGGAGATTCATCGTCTGGGGTACGCATCTCTGTAATTTAGTTACGTAACAGCCCTAGTCATAATATATCACATTCATTTAATCATTTATATTATAGCAATAAAGTTACCTTTTTTTAACGGCATATCAATCTAGTTAAGATCCGACATCATACATATATATATTCTGCTTGTAAATATTTGGTATTAACAATTTGTCATCTTTTCTGGTTGTTGATGTCAGTTTTTGCATTATGTGGTGGTAATGTGGGAGCTTATGAGAAGGAAAATGAAGCACTGCAATTACTAAAAGTTATATGGAAAGATATTGCGAAATATAAAAAGGAAGATATTGATTGTATATTCAGAGGCCCGCCTGATCCAATCAAGCAAGATGATAAGTCACGTTTTGGAAGAGTCATTCAAGTTGTGCAATTGCAAAACCTTGTTTCTGAACATGTTTCAAAATTGAAAGATGAAACCGAGAAGATAATAAGTGCTGCCTGCTTCGATTGGCCAAGATATGAAGATGAGCAAGGTAGACCAATCTCTGCAACTACAACAGCTCATTTCTAAACAACTAGTGAAAATGCATGTTGAAACCCAGAGCATAATCAAGGAAGGCTGCAAGCAAGTTATTGAGCTACAGAAGGTCATTTCTGATTATCTTTTAAACATGCATGTTGAAACCCATAATATAATCAGAGAGCCGTCAGCTTCTGGACAGGAAGATCAAGCTCTGCGCCTACAAAAGCTCATTTCTAAATATACTCCCATATTGCTTGTTAATACACAAAGCATTATAAATAAAGGGCCTGCTGTACCAAGTTCAAAGTCAACATACTCTTCTCGGATGCTATTTGTTGCTGCAGCGATGGGAAATACTAAATTTTTAGTTGAGCTCATTCACCAATACCCTGATCTCATATGGAAGGTAAATGATAACGGGTTAAGTATATTTCACATTGCTGTCAAACATCGGCACGAGGGTATCTATAACCTATTGTACGAGATAGGCGCAATGAAAGATTTAATAACTCCTCTCAGAGATGAAAATGAAAACAGTATGTTGCATTTAGTTGGGGAGAGGGCAAAGAAAAGGCGACTCGAGGATGTGTCAGGTGTGGCTTTGCAAATGCAACGAGAGCTATTGTGGTTCAAGGTATATATATACTCCTCTCCAATCTTTTTATCATGCTTCATGATGAGTAGAAATATGGAAACTTTAGTCTATTTACTTATGAATATACCAGTTTGGGTCATTTTATCTTATATCTAAAATGGGTCAAATAAAAAGAATTGGCTCAATGACACATTACCCAACTTGTCCATCTGGCTAATTTGAGGATGTGTATATAGTTTATAACTATTATAGTTATTTTGCTGTAGGAAGTCGAGGCTATGATCCCTCCTTCTTATAGGGAACGAAAGAACAAAGAAGGTCTAACTCCGTATGAGTTATTCACCAAGGAACACAAAGAACTAGTTAAACTAGGTGAAACCTGGATGAAAGAAACGGCTAGTCAATGTATGGTTGTTGCAGCACTTATTGCAACCATAGTCTTTGCAGCAGCTTTTACAATTCCTGGTGGATATAACCAAGATAATGGCATCCCTATGTTCCGTTCAAAAGTAACACTTATGGTTTTCGTTGTGGCAGATGCAATTTCCCTATTCACATCTTCAGCATCAATTCTCATCTTCTTATCCATCCTCACATCTCGTTATGCTGAACGTGATTTCTTGGAATCACTACCCAAAAAGCTGATGGCAGGTCTAACAACTCTTTTCATATCAATAACAACCATGACGGTCGCTTTTAGTGTAAGCTTTTTTGTACTTTACAATAAAGGTTTGTTGTGGATTCCAATTCTAATTGGTGCGTTAGCTTTGCTGCCAGTCTTCCTATATATTAAGCTGCAAATCTGTCTGTTTGTTGATGTAATTCGGTCGACATATGGTTCTAGGTACCTCTTTAAGCCCAGGAAACATGTTCTTTACTATGAAAACCCAAAGGTCTAGCCATTGTTCTTCTTCAATTGTATTGGGTCTATTTCAAGACTTTTTATAAAAATGTATGTAAGTCGTAGATTCAGTGACTTTCATAGCCCCTTTCCCCTCTTCGTTAGATGTGGAAGAGAGAAAAATCAATGTATTCTATAAATTTGTTTACTTATCGGACTGTTTGGCCCTGTATTTATATACTTAAATTTGGGCTAGATTTTAGGCCCGCCCCGATGGGGCGGCTAGCTTCATTATGTGTGTCGGCTAAATTTGTTCGGTGGAGAGCGTGTAATTGTAAACATTCTTATATCTTGAAAGTTAATGTATATCATAACTTGTAAAAAAACGTTGTAAATGAAACTTGTAACTTCATAATTTTAAAATAACATCATTCTCAAAGTAAACATTTATATCTTTTCAAATTCCATATCTTTGACGATACCAATTGTCTACTTCATATTCCGTGTCAGTATCTTCTTCAGAGTATCATGTTCATTGGTATTGTAGTCATGTTCCATGTAATCATGATCTTCATGGATTGTTTGATTTGAATCTGAATAAGTATCTCGATCATTCATCTCTACATTATTTCCTTCGTTTTGAATGAATGGAATATGATCATTTTCTTGTGTGGGGGAGTCATTATCTTTATCAGTCATAACTACATCAGATTCATCATCCTCAACTAATGGAATATAAGTATTTTCCTCTTCCAATATAGTAGGCAATATGTGTGGACTATAAACACCGAATATAATGAAAGTTATGTAATCATTGTTTTTTGATAGCTAAAATATTTAATAAATAATAATATTGATAAGAAACTCTAAAACACAATAAACATGTTCAAAAGAACATATAATAAGCAAATCAGTAATTCTTGTTTGACCGATGAGTGTGGTCGTCGCCGATTATTATTGAAAACTCTGAACAAATTGTGAAATAAACGTAGTTACACATTGTTTTGTTTTCGTTTTTATTGAATCTATTTGATTGAGATTCGTGTATATATATATATATATATATATATATATATATATATATATATATATATATATATATATATATAGAGTCCGGTTCTAGAGAAAAGTTGATCTTGGTAGAAAAGTGAGAAAAGTTACATTTTGACAACCACAGGGTAGAAGGCGACAACAGTTGAATCTTCAGGGTCAAAAACGAAAAGAAACAAAAAAAAGAAGGAATCAGCTTTGTTAATACAGATCCAAACACACAGTTATTATTTTCTCTCAAAATTCAAACAAACACTCCCGTTTCAAACACACACACTCACCAGTCACCACCACCACCGCCGCCACCATGTCCATCGCCACCATCCCCATCGCCACCATCATCTCCACCATGTACACCAAAATAACATTGAAATCGAACCACAGATATCAGACAATTGTAAGTTTTTAATTGCAGATTTTTTAATTTTTATGTTATTTTAGTTCATCATCTTGAAATCTATAAAATAATTAGTGTTATTGTGCAATGGAATGACATTTAATGGATTTGTATGTATAATATTACATTTTAGTGCATCTGTGTAAGTAATATGTTATAGCATTTATTTGTGTGAATAAGTGCATCAGTATAAAAATTATGTAACAAGTGTAGATGATTAGATTATAAGGAATTCGATTTACAGCATCTTTTTGTTAGATTAGAGCATCAATTGTTTAAATGATTAATGCATCAGAAATTCATGATATTGCATTTGTTAGTATGATTAGAGCATCAATTTGTTTGGTTATTGCATCTGAAATAAATGTCACAACATTCGTTGATGCATCCATTGTGTATTATTAGGGCATCCGTTTGTTTGGTTATAAGGAATTCGATTTACAGCATCTTTTTGTTAGATTAGAGCATCGCGAGATAGATTGATGCATCCATTGTGTATTATTAGGGCATCTGTTTGTTTGGTTATAAGGAATTCGATTTACAGCATCTTTTTGTTAGATTAGAGCATCGCGAGATAGATTGATGCATCCATTGTGTATTATTAGAGCATCGCGGGCATTTATTTGTTTGATTAGTGCATCAAAAAAAGGTGTTACGGCATCTGTTAGTATGACAATAGTATCATTTTATAAGTTCGGGCATCTGTTTGTTTGATTAGTGCATCTGTTTGTTTGATTGTTGTTCAACTATCATAAGTACAAGTCACCTAACAGTAGTGTTGCGTCTTGTTGCGTCTGTTTTAAGCACTCGTTCTTTCGAACAGATTTATTAATTGCATCCGTTTGAGGTACTTTAGTGCATCCGTTTGAATGATTCTAATAAACCGAGTCTTTAAACTTAGAGAGTGATGACTAGAGCATGTGTAAAAATCAGTATCTTGATGTTCAGAATGCGAGTGATGAGGCAAGTAAGGTAGCATATACTCTCATTGGTCATATGCTAAATGATTTTTCACAAATAGAAGGATGCGAACTAAGCTCTGGTGATAGGTCTCATCCCGGAGTTGGGGCTGTGATTTGAACCCAAAGATACTTTTACCCACTCTCTTGATTTCCTTTTTCTTTTTATTCCCAGTTATTTTTAGTAAATTCGTGCTAGTTGGGAGGTTATGCAGATGGTAGCAAGTATAAGTGTCAAGCATAGAGTATTCGGAGTCAGTAGCTTACTTGCATATTATATCCAGCTGATCAGTAAACCATCAAATTTAGCATTTTTTTAAACTCTGCTTTGAAACCTACAAACCAAATAATAATAAGCTAAGACTTGCTTGTGAGAAAGCTAGAGTTTTGATGGGTGGAATATTTTGACATATGTAGATTCATTAACTAGAAAAAAGCTTACTGAGTTCAATATGAAGGACGATCGTGGCGCACTAGAGAAGCCAATGGACTTAAATCTGAATGGACAGGATCCGGGCGAGGAATTATTGGCAAAAATGTCGGAAGAAGTGCTTAAATCAGATTGTGATCTGAAGAACAAGAAGATTATGAGTTTGGAGACTCAAGTATCTGACATGAAAATATTAAAGAAGCAGTTAATGGGTGGTTTAAAAGCTATGCAAACCGAATGTACAATCATCTATGAATGTCTAGATAAGGTAAAAAGTGACATTGAGGTGGTTAACGGTGCAAAAGATTCTCAAATTGCAGCCAACAAGATTCTTGAAATGAAGTTACTTAAGGTGGAGAGCTATAACAAGAAGTTAGAGCTACACTTGATCTTGAGAACATAGTTTTGCTGTCAAAAATGTAATCAGGCCATAGATGGTGCCGATGGATTTCAGAATACCCATCAACCAAAGCGATATGAATCTGCAAAATTTAACCTTGATCAGGTAAAATCTACGTGTCCATCCTCCTTCATATGTGACATTCACAATTTTTACTTCTCTTACTTCTCTTGGTATTTTCTCACTCTTTGTTGAAGTGATGCTGGTCAACTCGAGACTGCAATAAGTATGTTAAATAAAATTACGAGGACTTCTGAATCAAAGCATAAATCCATATCCCTTCTCTTCTTTTGGGAGCAAAACTATGTTCTCAAGATTAAATATGGAGTTTGGGCTGATTCTTTGAGCCATGGACTAATTGATCTCAATATATCTGGACGTAAGCTTTACTTTCTTAGTCATTGATCTCAATATATCTGGACGTAATTGATCAAATCTGGAGTATTTTCAGGTTGTTGGTTTAAATATGCCGAGTGTTGAACTATATTACTCATAGTATTTAATCTAAATGAAAAGAAGGCTCAATCAGAGTTTGCGCCTGTTTTAACATGTATGCTTTAATAGGCAAAACGTTAACTTAGTTGTTACTGCGCATGGTTTAGTTATATTTCTACTGCAACTGTATCTGTTATATGCATGATGACAATGTGAAGCAGCTGCTACTTGCATTAACTGCATCTAATGTTAGGTGTTAAGTTTACTATCAATACTCCTGTTTGTCCAGTGTTAGAAGTGTTAAATGGGCAGCTTGATTAACGGGTCATTATGGGTATGGGTTAAAATAAGCAGTTTTTTTGGCTTGATTAACGGGTCAAAATGTGTATGTTTAGTGCATCCGTTTGTATTTTAGTGATAATGACGTGACTGTCTAAGTATTTAAGCAAATTAAGAACCGGTTATTGAAGATGTGTTGAACCGACGAGCCAACCAAAAAGCTGTTTTAGAAACTATAGACTTGTGCCATTTTTACTGTAATATAAATTAGATACCAAGTTAAACTGTAAATAGATACTATGTAGTTCTTTTTAGCTTTTATTGATGTGAAGAATGTTGGCGTCTGTTAACTATTACCTTGTATATATGAGACCGAAACTTAGTTCTAAAGATGGCAATATGGGTGAACCTAACTCCAATTTGAATCAGGCTGCGGTTGGTTTAAAACCAGGTTCTGTTGGTGGGATCGAAGGTCCTGATTGCATATTTGTGGGTACTCAAATCTGTTTCACAATTTAGAAGTTATTTTGGCGCGGGCCTAGTGACTAGCCTTTCCCCTTGCACGTCAGTTGCTCTACCGTTGACCCTTGGTTATATTGGTAATAAGCATTAAATTTGACGCTTTATAAGCTTTACCTTTGTGCGTAACCATTGTCGCTGGTTATGTGTAATGCTGATGTCTGATGTTCTAGTTATTCAGGTGCATTTGAATCTCGAAAAAGTAGAGCACAGGTAATTGATCTGTTTTTTTTGTATGCATTTTACCTTTTTTTGCTTTGACTTTATTAGAGGTGACAGATGGCATTTGGATCTAGAAAAAGTTGAATTTGTATTCTAATTGTATTTTGCATTGGTCAAGTTGTTTGGCCGTGCAAAGTTATTATTTTCAGAAGTTCTTAATGCATTGACTCAGATGGTAGAGAAGAAATTTGGAAAGACCATCAGGTAATAGTAGCGCAAATATGTCACCATCAAGACGTCAATTACCAGATTTGGAAGAGATGTTACAAAACGAAAAGGCGGAATTTGAGGTACCTATCAATTATACGTTTTATCTAATATGACTTTATTAAGGCAAGTCCTTGCATGAATTATCTTGCGATTTGTTACTGGAGGAGTCACTTCGAAAGGTTTTAAACCAGGAGGGGAAGAAAGACCAACCCACGATTGATATACTGGAGATCAACCATTTGCGAAGACAACTTCTCTTCCAATATTACGTGTGGGACCATCGACTAGTTCATGCAGCTAGTATTAATATCAATGGTCCCCGCAATGATATAAATGACTTGAGAATGTTTATTTAAGAAAATTGTATTAATATCAACATGGTTAGACCAAACGAGATCGATGCTAGTGAGAATGTTTATTTAAGAATTTGTGTTATAATATCAACAGTCCTGATATAATTTTAAATTTGAACAATTTATCATTTTAGACGATTAAATTCTCATAGCAAAAGCAATAAAGTACCGAGCAATACTCTTGACTTGTGTATTTGTACTATTATAATTAATACCAAGGGAAAAGATGGAAAGTTATAAATTTTACCCTAAAAAATAAAGAAAGTAACAAAGAAGCCCCTTGAGTTGGTAAAAAAAAGGAGGGGGAATGGGAGGGAGTGATTTGTACACTTTTCTCACTTTTCTACGGAGATCAACTTTTTTCATGAACCAACATCTAAAAATATATATATATATATATATTATATATATATATATATAAGAGATAGCTTAGCTACATTTTTTGTAGCCAATTGTCTACAATCCTTCACAAATTATACACAAACAATAAATCAGGGACCCACAAGAAAGAATCAGGGACCAACAAAAAGAAACAGGACCCACAGTTTTTAGCATAAAATTGTAGCCAATTAGCTACAAAGAATTGTAGCTAATATATTCTCATATATATATATAATATTATATATATATATATATATATATATATATAATATATAATATATATATATAATTGTTGTGTGTGTGTGTGTGTGTGTGTGTGTGTGTGTGTGGTGTGTGTGAATATAAGAAGATATCTATAATATTGTGTTATGTGTTTTTAATTTATAATAAGAAGATATCTATAATATTTTCTATAAAAACTTAGATTCGTGTTTTGGTAATTCTCAACTTTAAAATGTGTTTTTTGTTTCTTAGATTACTCTTTTTTAAAATGTACTTGTTGTTACTTAGATTTCTCTTCTTTAGAACGTGTTTTTTATTTCTTAAATTTCTCTTTGTCAAAACGTGTTTCTTGTTTCATAAAGTTCTCTTCTTCAAAATGTGTTTGTTGTTTCTTAGATTTATCTTCTTTTAAACGTCTTTGTTGTTTCTTAGGTTTCTCATCTATAAAATGTGTTTGTTGTTTTTTAATTTCTCTTCTTCAAAAAGTATTTAATATTTTTTAAATTTCTCTTCTTTAAAACATGTTTGTTGTTTCTTATATTTTTTTTCTTTAAAATGTGTTTGTTGTTTCTTAGTTTTCTCTTCTTTAAAACGTTAAACGTGTTTGTTGTTTTTTAGATTTCTCTTCTTTAAAACTTGTTTGTTGTTTCTTAGAGTTCTCTTCTTTAAAATGTATTTGTTGTTTCTTAGATTTCTTTTCTTTAAAACGTGTTTGTTGTTGATTAGATTTCTCATCTTTAAAACGTATTTTTTGTTTCTTATGTTTCACTTCTTTAAAACGTATTTGTTATTTCTTAAATTTGTTTTTTAGATTTTTTTTTTCTTTAAAACGTGTTTTTATTTCTTAGATTCATCTTCTTTAAAATGAGTTTGTTGTTTCTTATATTCCTCTTCTTTAAAACGTGTTAGTTGTTTCTTAGATTTCTCTTCTTTAAAATGTATTTTTTGTTTCTTATATTTCTCTTTTTTTAAACTTGTTTGTTGTTTGTTAGGTTTCACTACTTTAAAACGTGTTTATTGTTTATTAGAATTATTTTCTTTAAAACGCGTTTGTGGTTTCTTAGATTTCTTTTCTTTAAAAGGTGTTTATTGTTTCTTAGATTCCCCTTCCCTAAAACGTGTTTTTTTGTTTCTTAGAATTTTCTTATTTAAAACGTGTTTGTTGTTTCTTAGATTTGTCTTTTTAAAACGTGTTTGTTGGTTTTTAAATTACTCTTCTTTAAAACGTGTTTATTTTTTCTTAAATTTCTCTTCATTTAAACGTGTTTGTAGTTTCTTAAATTTCTCTTTTTTAAAACGTGCTTGTTGTTTCTTAGATTTCTATTCTTTAAAACGTGTTTGTTGTTTCTTAAATTACTCTTCTTTAAAATGTGTTTATTTTTTCTTAAATTTCTCTTCTTTTAAACGTGCTTGTACTTTCTTAAATTTTTCTTTTTTAAAACGTGCTTGTTATTTCTTAGATTTCTATTCTTTAAAACGTGTTTGTCGTTTCTTAGATTTCCCTTATATAAAACGTGTATTTTGTTTATTAGATTTCTCTTCTTTAAAACATGTTTGTTTTTTCTTAAATTTATCTATAGTAAATCGTGTTTGTTGTTTCTTAGATTTCTCTTCTTTAAAACTTGTTTGTTGTTTCTTAGATTTATTTTATTTAAAACGTGTTTATTGTTTCTTAAATTTCTCTTGTTAAAAACGTGTTGGTTGTTTCTTATATTTTTCTGTTCTTTAAAACATGTTTGTTGTTTCTTATATTTATCTTCTTAAAAACGTGTTTGTTGTTTCTTATATTTCTCTTCTTTAAAACGTGTTTGTTTTTTCCTAGATTTCTTTTATTTAAAAAATGTGTATGTTGTTTATTAGATATATCTTCTTTAAAACGTGTTCATGATTTCTTAAATTTCTCTTCTATAAGACGTGTTTGTTGTTTTTTAGATTTCTCTTTTTAAAACATGTTTGTTGTTTCATAGATTCTCTTTTTTAAAACTTATTTTTTGTTTCTTAGATATATATTCTATAAAACATGTTTGTTGTTACTTGGATTTCTCTTCTTTAAAATGTTTTTGTTGTTTTTTAGATTTCTCTTCTTTAAAACGTGTTTTTTGTTTCTTAGATTCTATTCTTTAAAACGTGTTTGTTGTTTCTTATATTTCTCTTCTTTAAAACGTGTTTTTTGTTTCTTAGGTTTCTTTTCTTTAAAACATGTTTGTTATTTCTTAAATTTGTTTTTTGAGATTTCTTTTCTTTAAAATGTTTTTATTTCTTAGATTTATCTTCTTTAAAAGGTGTTTGTGGTTTCTTTGATTTCTCTTCTTTAAAACGTGTTTGTTGTTTCTTAGATTTCTCTTCTTTAAAACGTATTTTTTGTTTCTTATATTTCTCTTTTTTTAAACTTGTTTGTTGTTTGTTAGGTTTCTCTTCTTTAAAACGTGTATGTTGTTTATTAGATTTCTTTTTTTTAAACGCGTTTGTGGTTTCTCAGATTTCTTTTCATTAAAACGTGTTTGTCGTTTCTTCTCTAAAACGTGTTTTTTGTTTTTTTAGAATTCTCTTATTTAAAACGTGTTTGGTGTTTCTTATATTTGCCTTTTTTAAAACGTGTTTGTTGTTTCTTAAATTACTCTTCTTTAAAACGTGTTTATTTTTTATTTTTTAAATTTCTCTTCTAGACCATTTGGTTGGAGAGCTTCTCACATAACAAGGGGTACCATTGGGACACAAGCCCTTTGATAAAAATGCATTTCTATAAACCAAGGTTTTTAAGATCGGGATCCTACCTATGATCGTTTTCGTCTTTGCATGATCGTGAGCGTAAGATCGGATCGGGATCCTAAGATCTTACTATGATGTCATTTTTTAATGATCTTTGTAATATTATTCAAATCTATAAATTATTATATATTATAAATACGGAATTATATGAATGTTTTATGCAAATGTTGTCCTAAATTATTTATATCAAATGTTTAAGAAGAATCACATGTTGTTTTTTAAATTATATAAAAACATAAACCATACATTTGTAGTTTTTTAGTTTGCGGTTCGAGAAAAGTAAGATCGAATCGGAGTAGATCTTAAGATCATATTGTCAAGATCGAGATCCTATAAGATCTTAAGCTTGTTAAGATCCTACATAGGATCCGAATCGTTTTTGCTTTATAGAATCGTAAAATCGTAAGATCGTAAAATCAGGATCGAAATCTTAACAACTATGCTATAAACATTTTCCAACGCACATAAGCTTTTTTCATAAACTCAATAGCTTTTCATTAAATAATAATTACTTGTTGCATTTTGTAGCAAACGCTTAAAGCTATTTTCTTGAAAATCATTGACAAATCTTTTGACACAATGAATAAAATCATTCAAAATTTTAAATGACTAGGTTAAATAATGAAAAGTCTTTTTTTAACTTAACATTGCTTTTATAAACCTATTTATTTATTGACAACTCTTATGAATGATCTGGAATTAACCAGCTGTTGCAACCTACTGTATTTAATAAGCACGATATCACTTATACAACTATACTTAGGGTGTTGGCATCGCCAACTAGACCACACGGTACGGGATCAATCACACACGGGAACACCGCCGCCTTGCCCAAAATTCACGGGACGGGACCAAAATGCGTGACCATCTCACGTACGGGAGAGAGAGAAATGCATTAAAGTTTTTGACCGTTGGTTTGAATTTTTTTATATATGGGTGAGTGATGGGTGAGTGATGCATTACCAGTAAAAATATAGGTGAGTGATGGGTGAGTGATAGGAGAGAGAGTAAATGATGTGGCAGAAGGGGATTGGTTGGGAGTGAGTGATGAGAGAGAGAGTGTGGGAGCGGATGCGAACACTCTTATATTCCTCTTGCGATTTCTCTTACCGTAGACTTTGACTTTGTGGTTGATTGACGTAGTTTTGAGTTTGAAGTCTTGTTTTATTACAAAGAAATTAAAAAGCCAGCTCTATCAAGTAGCAAACACGTATATACACATGTATCCAATAATAAATATTCGTCTCTGTTCAAAATAATAATAATAATAATAAATATTCGTATTATTAATTCGGTTAGCTACGGAGTAATTAATTTCTTAAAAAAACACCCACTGCTAGCTACCATTAGTTGGGCTAAAGATCAACAAACATGATGTATTCACATACAGACAAAACATATACCATTTGCATAGACAGATTACTACATACACTAAAACAATATTATAAGAGCAGACGGTGTGGTCATACCGTGGCTCGCCGTGGCCTTTGCTCGCAATTCGCCGCCACACCGAGCTAGTTGCTCGTGGCTCGCCGTGGAGCATTTGCTCGTGCAGACGAGTAGCTCAATTGCTGACACAAGGACGAATTAAATCGTATTAAATTTAATTGTAACGTTTAAAAATATAAACGTTAAACGCTCCTCTCATTTTTTATTTATATATATATTTTTTTGCCTATATAAACAACACAACACTTCAACATATATATCATCTCTCTAAAACCAAAAAAATATACACACACACATAAACTCTCTAAAACAAAAAAAACATGAGTTCACCATCTCATTCCGGCGAAAGTGAACTTGAAGAGATTGAAGAGCTCGAGTTTATTATTCAAGAATTCGAGAAAGAGCAGGCGTTACAGCAACAAGAAGCCGGAACTAGCAAACGGGCATACATTCCCCGGGAACGTGAAATTGCTGAAGCTCGTCTAATGCGGGATTATTTTGGTGACAACCCAAAATATACGGACGAATACTTTAGGCGTCGCTATCGTATGAGCCACCAACTATTTTTACAAATAGTTCAAGGTATTGAAACGTATGTCCAAACTCATGATAATCTTCCTAGGCATTTTGATTTCTTTAGAGTCCGACCCGATGCCGCGGGTGTAATGGGTTTCAGTGTCATTATGAAATGCACAAGTGCCCTACGCCAATTGGCGTACGGCATAGCAGCCGATGCATTTGATGAGTATTTACAAATGGGAGAACATTGTGCACGCGATTGTTTAGATTTTTTTACTATGTGCATAATCCAGTTGTATACTCATGAGTTTTTAAGAAAACCAGACGAGAATGACATTCGTAACTTGTACCACGCACACAACGTGGTTCATAAGTTACCGGGTATGTTGGGAAGCATCGATTGTATGCACTGGGAATGGAAAAATTGTCCTAAAGAATGGCAAGGCCAATTTCACCGAGGTGATAAAAAGTATCCGACTATAATGCTTGAAGCCGTTGCTTCATATGATTTGTGGATTTGGCATGCATTTTTTGGGGTTGCGGGCGCGAATAACGATCTTACCGTTTTGAATAATTCTCCGTTATTCGACGACCTGCTTGATGACATCGCCCCTGAGGTTCCGTTTGAAGAATGCCGCATTTAAAGCCAAACAAGAAAGTGCTCGAAAAGATATCGAAAGAGCTTTTGGTGTCCTCCAAGGACGTTGGCATATTATTGCCCAACCAGCGCGTCAATTTGCTATATCCAAGCTACGGAGAATCATGTACACGTGCATCATATTGCATAACATGATTTTGAAAGACCAAAACTTTGCGATATCTGAAGTTAGTGAAATGTATATTTGTCCACGAATAAATTTACAACGGTTGTGGATTGAGCGATGCGAAGTGCAGCGAAAGAAGGCAAAGGAACTACGCGATAAACGCGTACACGGAGCGCTTCAACGAAATTTGATCGAGCATGTTTGGCAACTGATGACGTATAGTCCGCATTCGGGTCACGAACCCGACCCATACTCAAGTCCATCACGAATGGGCTCAAGCCCATCACGAAGGGGCTATTGCGATAACGGTTTGGGCTTACGTTGGCCCAAACCCGAAGTTATTTATGGTCTTGATAGGATATCTCTTATTTATGGGATATGTATCAAGTAACCGCCCTATGCGGGATATGCTGAGGAGTGAGGAACACGAAACCAACTAGGGTTTCGTGTGTATATAAAGAGTCCTTCGACTTTCATAAAAGGTACGATTTACAAACCCTAACTCTTCAACTAAACCCTAAAAACCGATTACTTACTCTCACGCCGGAGGATAATCGTGGGAGACAATCCCACGATAAGCCTAACGGTGTCTTTTTGTTTTCTTAGTGCGCAGGTCTCAAGCATTAAGATCTGATTGGTACGGAATCAAGGAACGCCCAACTTTTGTATCAACAAGTGGCACCATCCGTGGGACCCTACACTAAGAACTTTGCTAAGAACTAGAATGACAAAGCACGGAAATCAGCGGACTCCGCATACGAAGAAAACACATGACGACCTACTAGGGAAGAAGCAGCAAACTGATGCGGCCTCTAAGCAGGCCTCTGGGACAACCAGTGCGCCTAGAAGCTTAGGATCGTACTCAGATCTGCTCTTTACTCCAGTAGAACCGCTCACTATGACTACCAATGCTACTACAACAAGTACTAGCGCGGTAGACCTACAGCGCACTCCTCTCACCATGCCAGAAGTAAACTTCACTGAGCCACCAAATGCGCCTATCCGAAACAAAGATCTTGTTTTGGAAACAGACTCCCTCGCGCTAGAAGGAGTCACGCCTGAACTAGCGCCAAGTGATTTCGTATCTTAAAACTACGAAGCCTTGGCTGCGCTCATGCGAGAGGAGGCGAAAAAGAGGTCAAGCCAAAGTCTGCACGCCAGGCTCAACTTCGACCCTGAGCATGAGGCATCCCCACCGCGCTATCGAAAGGAAAGACGCGAGAAGGATAGCCGCAAACACCCAGTGTTTACTAGGATTGGAAGGAAGGTTGTGAATGACGAAGCAGCCGACTTTCAGTATCTGGAGGAGCATGAAGATGGGGAACGGCGCGCCAATATCCACACTAGGCTTAGTAGTCGCAGGGTTCATGATAGGCTTGGGCGACGGTGCTCCCCAAGCGAAAGCCCTTCAAGCTCTGATTCTGAGGATAGTCGGCGCAAGCGCCGCAGAGGAGCAAGCTTGGATTCCGATGATAGTCGGCGCAAGCGTCGCAAAAGAGTAAGCTCATCCTCAAGTGACTCCTCGGACAACGAGGACAAAGAAACAGGACACTGGAAATCAAGGGGAAAATACCGCGACCAGGAAGACGAAGACATGTCTCGTCCCTGGCGCCGCCAAAAAGTCGATGCGTTCACTAGGCGCATCAGCGATTTTTCAGAAAATAAGAGAAGGCGCATGCCTGCTAATGTCAAAACATATGATGGGACAGGTGATCCTGATGATCACCTAAAAATTTTCGAATCAACAGCCACTATCGAAAATTGGCCACAACCTGTGTGGTGCCACATGTTTAACTCTACATTAGTAGGGAATGCGCGCAACTGGTTCAGTAAGCTTCCACGCAGAAGCATCGGTGGATTTGAAGAGTTGCGAAAGGCGTTTCGTTTAAACTTTACTCAAAGGAAGAAGTGCGCCAAAAACCCTATCGAGCTCGCTAGGGTAAAACAGCGCCAAGGGGAATCCACAAGCGCTTTCATGGAGCGCTATAAGGACGAATGCATACAGGTCAAGGCGTGCCCAGAAATACTAAAGATATCGGGGTTTATGAACGGAATCAATAACCAAGATCTGATAAAAAAGCTAAACGATAGAGTTCCCCAAACCTTTGACGAACTCATGAAGCGCATGAGGTCCTTCGTCCAAGGAGAAGCAGCCGCTGCGGATAGCAAGAAAGGCTACTCGAACCATAGGTCACAAGAAGAGCCAAGGAGACAATCCAATGACCAGAGTGGCAATCGTAACAAAAGCTATCGCAGTCAAGGGGGCGGACGGGGAAACGACAAGTACACCCCACTAACGAAAACTCCAAAGGAGATATTTGCGACGGAAGGTGCGAACTTTCCAAGACCCCCACCTATGCGCACCCTTGAAGATCGGCGCGTAGGGAACGGATACTGCGAATATCATGGACAGAAGGGCCATACAACTAATGACTGCGTCCAACTGCGCCAACTAATAGACAAATTAGTAAAAGAAGGCAGAATGGACCATCTCGTTAAAAACATAAAGGACGGGAAAGACAAACAGAAAACTGGGGGCAAGAAAGAAGCGCCCAAGGACAAGGCTGACACAATCTACATGATACAATCATGGCAGCGAAAGACTAGGCAAAAGGTCAGCCAGAAATTTTCCCATGGAAGCGAAATCTCTTTCCCCACTTTGGCTGCGGACAACGCAGTGGCAGAGCCACTTACCATTGAGATAAATGCGGGGGGTCACGATATCCACCGCATGTATGTGGACGGAGGGGCATCAGCAGATATAATGTATGAGCATTGTTTCAAGAGACTACGCCCTGAAATACAAAGACAGTTAAGCCCAGCCACGACTGCGCTTACTGGTTTTACAGGAGAAAAGATATGGCCCATGGGACAACTACGACTACTAGTCGCTGTTGGTAATAAGGAACACTCCACGACAGCCTGGATGAACTTTATGGTGATCAGATCTCCTTCGCCATACAATGGCATTATTGGAAGGTCAGGAATTTCGGCGATGCGCGCGGTACCGTCCACAGCACATGAGATGCTCAAATTCCCAGTAGAAGGCGGCATTGTCACCATCTACAACAGCGCTGCGCCACCAGAAGAGTGTAACACGATTACATGTGAAACGACGCACATCCCAGAACAGAGCGCAGCTAAAGTACCAAACCTAAAGGTTGCGATTCACCCTGAATACCCGGAGCAAGAAGTGTCGATTGGAGGATCGTTGTCTGACAAAGGCAGAGCGGCCGTGTGCGCGCTCTTACAAAGGAATCTGGATATCTTCACATGGGAACCAAAGCACATGACTGGTGTGCCACGCTCGATTGCAGAACACAAGCTAAAAATCCGACAAGGATATTCCCCAGTAAGGTAGAAAAAGCGCGGCCAGGCTCCAGAGCGCGCAAAAGCCATTCTGGAAGAAGTACACAAACTTGTGGACGCTGGCATCATGCGAGAAGTCTATTACCATGACTGGCTCTCCAATCCAGTAATGGTCAAGAAGAGCGATGGTAGCTGGCGGATGTGTGTAGATTTCACTGACCTTAACAAAGCATGTCTACAGGACTGCTACCCACTACCAGAGATAGACTGGAAGGTGGAATCTCTGTGCGGATATCCCTTTAAATGTTTCTTAGATGCATACAAAGGGTACCACCAAATCCAAATGGCTAAGGAAGACGAGGAAAAAACAGCCTTCCACACAAGCCAAGGCGTCTTCTGTTACACAAAGATGCCTTTTAGCCTGAAGAATGCGGGCGCCACCTACCAGCGACTGGTAGATAATGCATTTGAAAAGCAAGTGGGCCGTAACCTAGAGGTCTATGTGGACGACCTTGTCATAAAAAGCCATACTGAAGATGAAGTGGTGCGCGACATTGAAGAAACATTCACAACACTACGAAAGATCAACATGAAGTTAAATCCTAAGAAATGCACTTTTGGCGCTACAGAAGGCATGTTCCTAGGATATTTGATAGAACCAGATGGCATTAAGCCATGCCCAGAAAAAACAGAGGCTGTCATCCAACTTCCTTCACCGCGCACGTTGAAAGAAGTTCAATCTCTGAATGGAAAGCTAGCCGGTTTGAACAGATTCCTGTCCAAATCAGCGGATAAGTCACTTCCTTTATTTAAAACACTCAAGAAGTGTACAAAAAAGGGAGACTTTTGGTGGACTGCGGAAGCGGAAGAAGCTTTCACACAGCTTAAGCAACATATAGCAGCGCTTCCTAAGCTAGTTGCACCCCGACCAGGGGAGGAGTTAATTGTCTACTTATCCGCGACCCATGGAGCGGTCAGCGCAGTGCTACTGACGGATAGGAATTCCGTACAAACACCGGTATATTTTGTAAGCAAAGCACTCAAGAAGACAGAGATTAATTACAGCCCAATGGAAAAGTTGGTCTTGGCATTAGTATTCGCCGCCAAGAGACTGCGCAGATACTTTCAAGCGCACCCAATAGCGGTAATCACAGACCAACCAATCAAGCAAGTTATCTCCAAACCTGACGCATCGGGGCGATTACAAAAATGGAGTGTGCTACTAGGCGAGTATAACATCTCTTACAGACCACACACTGCAGTTAAAGGGCAAATACTAGCAGACTTCATCATCGAAAAACCAGATACCGATGACACACCTCCACCGAGCAAGGTAGAATTACAAGAACCATGGGTCCTGTTCACCGATGGATCTTCATGCGTGGATGGGTCGGGCGCTGGCCTTATCCTCACTAATCCAGAAGGAATGGAATTCACTTACGCACTGCGTTTTGAATTCACAGCCACGAACAACGAGGCAGAATATGAAGCCCTAATCGCTGGATTACGCATTGCAAACCGAATGGGTGTACGTAACCTAGAAGCAAATGTGGACTCCCGATTGGTAGCCAACCATGTGTTGGGCGAATATGTGGCTAAAGAGGATAACATGGTCCAATACCTCGACAAGACCAAATCGCTAATACAAGGCTTTGACAGGTTTACCATTAAGCAAGTTCCTAGAGGTGAAAATAAGAAAGCAGATGCGCTAAGCAAGATCGCATCTACTAGCTTCGCGCACCTGTCAAAACAAGTTTTAGTGGAGATCCTAAAGAACAAATCCATCTCGGAGATGGAGATATCCACGGTAATAGAGGAAGAGAATCCTACGTAGATGACCCCTATTATCGAATTTATAAGCAAGGGCAAATTGCCCGATGAGCAGAAGGACGCTCGACGGATACGGCGCACAACGCAGAGGTTCAAACTTAGAGATGGTATCCTGTATAGGCGCTCATTCCTACAACCATGGCTTCGGTGCGTTGGACCTCTTCAGGCAGATTACGTACTCCGAGAGATCCACGCTGGTTCATGCAGTATGCATTCAGGACCACGGTCCGTCGTAGCGCGAGCATTGCGCTCAGGATACTATTGGCCTACTATGCACCGTGATGCGCGCGATGTGATAAAGAAATGCAACGACTGCCAAGTTCATAGACCCATCCCGCGCAGACCACAATAAGAGCGAACACCTATCACTTCTCCATGGCCATTCTATAAGTGGGGTATTGACATTGCGGGTCCCTTCCCTGTCGCAGCGGGAGGACTTAAATTCCTTATTGTTGCAATAGACTACTTCACTAAATGGATTGAAGCGAAGGCAGTAGCGACAATCACATGTAATCAAGTAAAACGCTTTGTTTGGGAAAATATTGTATGCCGCTTTGGATTACCTGGGGAGATTGTTTTGGACAACGGAAAACAATTCCGTGATAACCCGTTCAAAGACTGGTGCGCAGAGTTACATATCACACAACACTTCGCATCAGTAAAACACCCACAAACCAATGGTTTAGTTGAGCGCGCAAATCGTAGTCTAGGCGAAGGAATTAAAGCGCGCCTAGACAAACACAAAGGAAGATGGGTGGACGAATTGTCGCATGTCTTATGGGCGCACCGCACGAAAATCAAGGTTAGCAATGGAGACACTCCTTTTTTCCCTTGTCTACGGGACAGAAGCTGTCATACCAGCTGAAATTGGGATGCCAACTATCCGCACCGCGGAAGTTAATGTCGCGACCAATGACGACGAACGACGGATAGATTTGGACCTATTGGAAGAAAGGCGCGAGCGCGCAACTATACGAGAGGCAAAAACCAAGTCAAAGATGAAGGGATACTATGATGCTAAAGTTCGAAGCACCTCATTCAGACCAGGCGACTTTGTGTACCGCGCTAATGATGCAAGCCACGCAGAAGATACAGGTAAACTTGGACCAAAGTGGGAAGGACCCTATGAGGTCATTGAAGCACTAGGACAAGGCGCGTACAAGCTGCGTGACATGGATGGCCGTGAGCTACAACGCACATGGAATATCTGCAATCTCAAGAGATGCTATCTTTAGGAAAGGTTACGACCCAACACACGGACACTCTCGCACTTTAGTAAGTGCCCAATAAATATCTGTGTATTTACATTTTTGTTTCATTTAGACCAATGTTCCTTTTTCTTTTTTCAAAAACTTGCAAGTATTAATAAAATGTTGCGGTTTCTAGCTAACTCCGCGACACACTTTACTTTATTGTCTACATATTATTTATGTCTCAATATGGTTTGTTACATTATCTTTTGCCTACATGGCGTGCATGCACTAATTAAAAACCCAAGATGGTAAAAGGATGAGTAAACCTACTAAATGACTCGTTGAGTAAGAGGGTTGCAAACCCATCAACATTGGATCACGCATCCTTGTTAAACACCTTACTCTCAAGACGTTGGAGTAAGTTCGATGCGTACCCCACGACGGATACACATCAATGCACACTGTGCGCGTTTAACAAATTAGGAGTTAAGACAATTAACCCCTTAATATGGTATTAGTAGCACGCTGCAATCCATACACTTGTGCACCCCACGATGGATACGCAACAACTTGTAAATTTCATACACAATTATGTTATATACAATCATGTCATACACGACTATGTCATAAATTTCATACACGATTATGATATAAGTGATTATAAATCCTTGTAACTTTCTTTAAATGTGTTTATACAAACGGTTTGACTCTTAGACATCTTTTATGCAAAGACGAAATAACTAAGTACAAAACTTGTAACCACAATCAAACTTGATACAATATGCGTACAATCGTATTTTTCTAATCAACAATTTATTATGGATAACAAGTTCATAAAAAGTACATATTCAACACGCATATGTACAACAAAAAGTGGACATACCACACAACATCACTACATCAAAACTACCAAGACATGCTACGAGTACGCCTGAGCCCTGAGCTACCCGCTTGGCGCGCCACACAACCAGCATCTTTAAGCCTCTGCAACAGCTCAGCATCCTTGGGTGCTACCGTTGGCACGCTAACAGGCACCCCATCAGATCTGGGAATGTGAGCCGCACCAAGACCGCACAGAATGGCTTTCCCCTTCACGCCCTTCTTCTTGGCAAGTCTCATCTCATGGGCTTCTAAAGACTCCCTCAATGGAATTTCCTTCTCAAGGGCAAAAGGGTTGAGGATGTCATGGGGACGAGCAAAAATAGGCACATGTAGCTGCGACACGTCTGGCTTCAGAAAGTAGTCAAACTGTTCCTCAGCGTCTTCGGATGAGTGCCTAGCCAAAGTCAAACCCTGCATGATCACGCTTATAGGGTAATCCTGGTCACGCTCCAGCTGCGCAATATGAGGAAGCTCGAAAAGCTTCAACTTCTCCATAGCCGCAACAAGTTCACCATAAGCGTTCTCATTGTAACCAGGTATCTCGTAGGGAGACATAGCCAAAACCTTAGCCGCACACAGCTCCTCAATAGCTTCTGCCTTACCACGTGCCAGTGCACATTGAACCACACCCCCAAATGAGTCCTTGACCTCTCGAGACTCCGGCGTGGTCAAGGCAGCAAGACGCAAGCCATGGCTGATAAACCATGGCTGATAAGCCACCTGCGCTCAGCAATTGTTGACACCAAATGTGGATACAACTCCTCATCATATTCGATGCTGAGCTTGCGCAGCTTGGTCTCCTGATTCTCCAGCGAACTCTCCACAGCCTTGCAGAACTCCTCCAAGTTAGAGAAGAGTCTCCCCTTGTTTAGCTCCATATATTTCAAGGCCCAAAGGCAGGAGGCCTTGTATTCTTTTGCTCCAGTGCGCTCTTTATTCAGTTCGGCCATGAGCGACATCTTCTCATCAGCAACTTTATGGTCATACATAGCAGATGCCCTCAACTCAGCCTGCGCATCAGCCAACTGCGCCTTCAGAATTTCAATCTCCTTGTCTTTCTGCGCAACCAGGCTACCCTCACCACCATATTCAGCCTATAGCTGCGCAACCAATGAAGCCTGGTGCGCAGCAGCCAACGCCAACTCCTCTATAAGGCGATTTCTTGGCGCATCTCCAGAAGTTTTTTCCTCATCCACTGGACTCTCAGGCACAAACTCACCAACATATCCAGAACCACTCTTGGGTGGCGAGTTCCCAACATGTGCATCATCATCAACAGCAGTTTCAGCACTGCACGCAAAATAACAATGTTACTATATAGTATTAAACGTGGATTAAAGGACTGAAGATCCAAAGATACAAGTACTTACTTGAGGGGAGGAGTTTTATGCGATGACGCACCCTCCTCAGATGATTGTCTAACAGAAATAGCAGGGCGCTTACTTGATGTCCCTGCGCCATCATCACTAGACGATCTCTTGCGCTTTAACCCTTGACCCTCCTCCTCAGACTCTTCCATAGCGCTCCCCGACGAGTCTATATGCAACAACTCAACAGGGATCTGCGACCCAGGAGCGGGAAAACTACGCAGAGGAGTAGCCATAGTGACACCTGTGGGGACCTCCCCTATCTCTTCTGTCTCCTCTGCCTCCTCCTGCGCGATCACCATCGTGCGCCCTGCAGTAGCCTGAAGCACTGGCTCCTCTCCATCTCTCAATGGGCGCACCCCTACGATCACCTGAGTAGGTTTCGCCAAGCGAACAACATCGAACAAATCCATCTCTGCGCAACAAAGCAACAAACAAACACAAAATATGTTAGATAAGCTATAAAAGGAAGAACGCTTACAACTACTAAGCGAAGAGGAAGGAGGAGACAAGCACCCACCCCAGCTATTTTCATCCAAAAATGTTGGCACTTCTTCTGGACTACCGAAGTAATTGCGACTGATGCCCATGTGCACCAACAACTCTTCTGGGTACGCTTTGATCGGTATGCTATTGGTGTTTATCATATCCGCATCAACCACGTTATACAATCCGGGGTCTGGGCGCTCGTCTCTCGGTAATGATTCTCGAGTGTAGAACTCAAAAATCCATGGGAAAAATGCCCTATCAACCCAAAAGAATTTTTCTCTCCAATCCCTCAGTGCGTCTAACTTCTCCGTATAGCACTGCAGTGGCCCTGCGCGCTTGGAGAAGGAAACCCACCCGTTTGACCACGACGTGTGGTAAAACGCGCGGAAAAGATGAATTGTGGGTTCTATCGCTAACAAGCGACAATTCACTTCAAAATTGGTAATTTTTGCTGCACCTATACAGTGCAGCTGGGAAATATGAAGACGATAGTGATTTAGAATATCGCACAAAAAGAGGGAAATGGGCGCACGCTGGTTAGCAAATTCGAAAAAACGCGTGTATACCCCTACTTTCCCTTGCGGGAAATTCGCTATTGACGCATTTGCGGCCGGAACTACCGGATGCAATGCGAGAGGGATATAATAATCTGAAGTGAACTAATGAAGTTCATCCTCAGATAGATCGAAATTAAAATCGGACAATTGAAGAACCATGATTAACCTTCAATAACTATTATAAGCGCACGCGCTATTACCTTAGTTCTTGTTGATTTTTTGATTGTTGTTCGGAGGTTTAACAATGGCGGAAAATGATGGTTTTTACTGTGTTAACCACAGTGAAATGACGGCTCAAGTTTATATAGGGTTACACATATTCGTGGATGAACGACATGTGTACCCCACTTGTTCTAATCGGATGGTTGGGAACCCAAAAGGTAAAGCACTTTTTCACCCACCCTCACGATTTTCGAAGAAGATACTTGGACTAGGTTAACTTGCTAATTTTGGCGGGAAATACTTGAAACTTCCCCGCTACGCATCGAGGGATATTTTTAGCTACAATTGTTAGTCTAGCGTCCACAATTTCGCATTGCGCACACTAGACTGGGGGGACATGATGACGTATAGTCCGCATTCGGGTCACGAACCCGACCCATACTCAAGTCCATCACGAATGGGCTCAAGCCCATCACGAAGGGGCTATTGCGATAACGGTTTGGGCTTACGTTGGCCCAAACCCGAAGTTATTTATGGTCTTGATAGGATATCTCTTATTTATGGGATATGTATCAAGTAACCGCCCTATGCGGGATATGCTGAGGAGTGAGGAACACGAAACCAACTAGGGTTTCGTGTGTATATAAAGAGTCCTTCGACTCTCATAAAAGGTACGACTTACAAACCCTAACTCTTCAACTAAACCCTAAAAACCGATTACTTACTCTCACGCCGGAGGATAATCGTGGGAGACAATCCCACGATAAGCCTAACGGTGTCTTTTTGTTTTCTTAGTGCGCAGGTCTCAAGCATTAAGATCTGATTGGTACGGAATCAAGGAACGCCCAACTTTTGTATCAACAGCAACTAAACCAATGGGAGGCATATCAGCGACAACAGCAGCAACAAGGCGATAATTAGTTTCTTTGTTGTATGGTTATTTTAATTCTCCGTATCGTTTTTTTCTTCGTATCGTAAGTGTTGTATTCTATTTTTAATATGTTGTATTGTATTGTATTTTTAATTAAATGAAATGAATTTATTTTATTTGGGTATTTAATTAAAAGAAAAAAAAAGATAGTGGTGGGGCCCGAATGAGTAGTTTGTGGCTTGTTGTTGTAGAGGGGGGGGGTTGTTTGTTGTGGTGACGTGGCACCCCGTGGGGCCGGAATGAGGAGCAAAAACTGCTCACCACACCTAATGCTCTAAGTTAGATAACTTTTATAGAAATTGGTAAGACTTTCTTTCTAGCTAGAAATTTTGAATGACATAGATTTGTTCTTCTGAGCGGATATATTCTTTTAGGAACAAGCAAAGCGCCGGCCGGCCGCGTTGCGCCCTAGCGGTTTTTTTTTTTTTTTTTTTTTTTTTTTTTTTTTTTTTTGCGTTGTATTTGTTTATTATGTTATACCTTGTAAGATGTGAATGACTATTATCAAATGGTTAGATACCTAATATAGCCGACTTGGTAGCGGGGTTGAGCCCAATAAACTAAACCAACATATGGCTGTGTTGCGGCCGGCGGGGTTTTTTTTGCTCTGTATTCGATTTAATAAAATTCTAGGTTTCATTGTCGTTAATGTAATATTGTTTTTATTGGTTAACGTAGTTTTTTTTTAATCGGTTACATTAAAAAAATAATTTTATAGTAGTTGTGTATTATATGTAGCTGTGTGTCGGAGATATAACCGCGCATTAAAATGATATTTGCAGATAGATAGGAGCATCTATTAGTTTATTTAATGTTTTTTGTAAGTGTTTTTAATAGAAAAGTTAAAAATAGCATTGGTAAATCAACTAAATGTAGTTGCATATTAGGTTTCTGTCGTTGTTCTTTTTTTTGTTTGTATTTGGTTTAATAAAATTTGTGTTTTATTGGTTAACGTAGTTTTCTATATTATATATATATATATATTATATATATATATATAATATATATATATATAAATATAATATAATATATATATATATATATATATATATATTTTGTCGCTTGCATTAAAAAAAATACGTGTTGTTGTAAAATTCATTTGCGTGCTGTTTCTTCCTTAATAACATGTTTTTTTCCTTTCTTTAGGATGATAATGGTATCGTTTATGCAGTTGATGGGTTTATTTCGTAAAATGTAAACTGCGAGGGTTTTTCTGTCATATTGGCAAACATAATTTTAAACATGGATAGCATACTTCTGCATGGGAAGATGAAGTGATTCAGTTCAGTTATGTTTTGCAATCATTCTTTGTATTGTAATTAAGTTCTAATGGGAAATCATTTTTTGTAATTAATTTCCCAGCCACATGTTTATCTATTTATAAGGTCGGCTATTAGATTTTAGATTTATCTTATTTCAATAACCCTAATTCCTAAATCAAAAAAATGGCGAATACCCCGAATCTTAATGAACTGAAAGAAGCTTGCGGATCAGATGACTTGGCAAATGTATTTAAGTTCTTATTTTCACAGGAAGTGGCGGAGGAAGAAGGATTCTTGATCCGTATAGGTGAGGAATGCAATCAGTTGAGGGCAAAGATTGAAAAGCGGGAGCAGACAATGAATGAAGCTGATTCTTTTGGACCATTTCATGATGTTGCCACTTATGGTCATGATTGCTTGTTTGAAATTCAGATGCAGGATCGCCAGAAGCTGGAGGCGCTCACCGCAATCCTTGTGGCGGCGCGTCAAGGAGTGAAGGATAAGGATGGGTATATGGAGCTGATGGAAGTTGATGAAGAGTAAGAACGTGGTTAGGGTATGTTGTTGGTTGTCTTTTGTATTTTGATGTTATTATGTGGGGTTTTTATGTAGTTTCTACTGATGCTTTTGTATGATGAATGGTTGTAAGTATTTGGATGATATGAATGGAATATCAGCCTTTAGAAAAGTTGTTTTTATTTGTATATTTTTTAAAGATTGCATATAATTATTGGTGGGTATGTGGTGGGCCTTTTTTGTCTGGTGTACTTGCCAGCAAAAGAAAGCCATAGATTATGGTTTGGGGAAATAATCGCTTGATTAAAATTAGGGCTAACCATTTTCGGATTTTGTTTTGGTTAGTACTGATTTCTGTTGCAACTTACCAGTTTTGATCTACTTAGATTAGTGTTGTTGGAAAAAAACTACTTGAGAAGTTAACTGAGAAATTAACTGTTAATGTGATATTGTCGTTTATTGGTCTGATGGAACAACGTCTCTTGGTTGGTTTAAGTGTCTGGGAGGTGTAATGCAATGTAGTACGTGTTGCAAAAGTTGTGTTGGTCTGTCAGGTCTGGTCTGGGCTGGAGTCTTGGGTTTGTGTGAAGGTTTATAGTTGGTCAGTTGTATTACAATTTGGGATGTCATTGGAGTTTGGTCGGATATAGATAATAGTAATTCTGCAAATGCTATTTCTTCCATCTGTTCGGAGTTGGTTTTTCAGGTACATGCATACCAACCATATGGTCAGTCATTTGTTTTAAACGCTCTGTTTGGAGTCATTTTGAAATATTGGATTTGATTTGGTTAATGATTGCTTTTGCTTATATGTCAGAATTAAAAAAATATTGGCAATTTTAATCTGAGAAAATCTTATTTGTTTTCTAAATGTACTAAGCCAACATAAGAAGCATACTGGTGGTTGCGTACTGTTGCCTAGCATACTGTAAAAATTTGTGCAGAGGTTAAGGGTCCGGTAAATGCGTTAGGAATTTATTAATGGATACCCCATCCTTATGACTTAGCCTTTTATTTGCCTAGGGTGGGCTCACTTTTCCTCCTACGATTTTAGGATTGGCTCAAGATACTGTCTTTAATATTTGAATCATGGCATCTCAATTTTGTCTGCATAACTGACTTTGTAAGGAGGGTGGTTGCAAGTGGTTGGATGATATGTTGGGGTAGTTTTTCTAGAGATAAAAGATATGATTTCAATGGTTAAAAATGTGAAGGCTTTCAATCAGTTGTGAGGATAAAGACAATCTTAAGGTGCCAATGGAGTTTCCACTGTTGATCATCATTATTCTATAATCTGTCTACCTTATTATGTCGCATTCTAATTGAAATGCAAAGTGTTAATAGCAATTACTATTCATTACGATATTATCGTATATCGTTGACTGAACATCTTTAGAATGGAGAACTAAACAGAATATGCTTGTTCATGTTCCACGTAGTTTGCTTTTTTGATATTGTTGGTCCAGACGATTTTGCACACACGTGGTGTTTAATGTCGAGGGATTCATTTTTGACACTTCATTTTTAGATATGATATCAGAGTAATTCATAGAATTCTTTTGTGATTGTCGATGGATATATTCCTTGGTTTTGCATAGCAGCATAGGATCGGGATTCTTAGAGTGAAACATAATCAGTTGATGATAAACATTGTAATGTATTGCTGCGTTTTCACGACATGGGAAAGAATCTTGGGATGGGAAGGCGATTGACTATTTTTTTAGGTATGTGTTGTTTGTATTATACTCTAAAGCAGTACTAATTTTTTACATATTTATCAATAAAAAAAAATAATTACCATGTATCTGAAGTTTTAGGTGTTTGTGTTTTTGGAATTGTTGCGTTTGGAGTGTTTTGAATAATGTGTTGTATGAAGAGGGATAATTTAATAAGAAATCCCAAAGCTATTATTCCAACCTGCTTCTTTGCCATTTACACGGCAAAGATGTGCATACCATGTGATATCGCTTTTGACCACTCGCCCACTTTCCCCTTCCCAGGCCGATGCCCCCCCCCCCCCTGTGTAGCTTCAATAGAATGGTATGCAACAACTGATGGTAGTAGAAATATTTCATACAAAAGCTAGTCTATATATAAAAGACATTGCATATGCTTGTTGAGTACACGTACGTAAGTAGGTTTGGTAATATACTTCTAACAAAAGACATTGGAAATGTAGTTAAGGTAGTAGTACATAGTTAGACGTCTTTGAAGGCAACCTGCAATTTGTTACGATATTTTACATAAAAGGTAGCAGGTATGAGTCTACGTAATGCAAAAAATTAGGTCGCCGATGTTTTTGCCAACATGTCATTTGGCAAGCCTTTTTATCATCCGTCCTTTTTTGTTCTTTTGAGATCTGTTTGTGTGGCTGGGTCACCTTGTTCTGAGAAAAGGGTTTTACGGGTTGAGGTTTTTCTGGGACCATACTTGAGTTTCGATGGATCTGGTAAGTTGGTGTTTTGTTCTGGTGGTGTTGTCACCACTTGTTGTTCTTCTACTGTGTGTGTTATTGGTGTTGGTGGGCTGAGAGTTGTGGAAATACCTGGGTTGGTTTCTTTTTCTGCAGCCGGGGTGGTGGGTATCTGTTTTTTTTTCTAGTGTTTTGCTGAAGACGGCGATACTACGTCATCTTTTTGACAATTGCTAACTGGTGAAGATTTGTCGGTGTTGTTGTTTGTTCTGGTGCATGGATGGTTGTTGAAGAATCTGGTGTAATTTGAGGAGCGTCGCTGGTCCCTGTTGTGAGTAATGGTATGTCGTTCCAAGCTGTGTCTAGAAAGAACTCTCGTTTTTCTTTGGTGCTTCCGGGAGCAAAGTGCAGTTGAAATATCTTTCTTTGTCCTTCTAATGCAAGTAACTGTGGTGGATACTCGTAGGGGTTTTTGTCCTGCAGGCCTCGAATGATGTCGTTGCAATCGTCGACCAATGAGTTTGCTTCGTTGCTAAAGCATGTTAAGTATATATAGGCAGTGCCATATGACAGTAGTATTCTGAAGCAATAACTGGCCAAAAAATATGCATATAATCTGTTTAGTATACACAATACATGTGAATAACCATGAAAATGTGTAAATGTTTTGTACTTTTGTTAACCTGCAATTGGGTTCTGTTTCAGAAAGTGATTGCTTGCAATGGGCATGCGGGAAGTCTTCGGATATTTTTTGTTTATAGGTGAAGCATTTCTTAAAGAACCAGGGTCTGTTGGTATCGACCTTGTCAATAGTAGCAACGACAGTAAAGCGCACATTCTGCATTCGTATAATTGTAGGCAATTTAGAAAATTTCATTTGACAATGAGTATATTGCAGTTGTTAAATACCTTTTGGTTTTCTGGATTTTCTTTCAAAAGGTCGTTAAGAGTCACCATGTTCCTTTTTTTCTTGTTCTGTATCTGGACAACGTTGCTGTTGCAGATTCACTATGACTGGCGGTTCTATAAACTGGTCATACCTGCAGAAGTATGTTATGTTACTTGAGTATGCTGTGTGTTTTTAGGTATGGTAATCTGGCAGTTCATTAGCGACTTACACATTGCGGATTTCAGAAGTCTCTGGTATATCTGGATTCAAATAGTACTTTGTTGCAGCTGTGCTAGAAAGCTGAAGGCCTGTTTAATTTGAGATAAAGGTTAGTGTAGCACTTTGTTAAGGTATATAATATGTGCGGGGCGAGGAACATACCACCATAGTTTTTTACCAAACATGAAGTAACCGCTATAATAGCTGGTTTTTCAATGTTTTCATATTCTGTCATGTTGAAAGTCTGTGCTTTGTCATTCCACAAAGTAAATCGGACAGTGTGTCCGCTGTTTGAGACAATGAATTGCCTGTCAGTCTAAGCATAAAAAGAAAAATGCTATAAAAAGCGTATGCCACTTACTCTAGATTTTGGATACCGATATCTGTCCATTGAACCACCTCACTTGTAGCTTTCACTGTCTCTTGTATGCCAGTTACATATTGAACGCAACCAATATAATCTGTAAAGAGGAGTTGTACTTCAAAATTTTTTTTCTCATACGTGCGATAATTATATGTAGATCACGTACCTGTGAGAAGCCCTTCTTTTGCATCGACTGTTTAAAACCTCATGCTGGTTGAAAGCCAAAACCAGTTATTTTATAGGTTTGGTTGATCTGCAGACTGGCATCAAATCTATTTTTTTCACGGATGTTGATGTTTGCTTGTATAGCTCCTCCCTGCAAATGAAATAGAAATTTATAAATTGGATATAAGTTTTTTTAATTGTTTCAAGGGAATACGGGTATATCGATTATTATGATAGAATAGGTCGTTGTACCTGGCGATCAATCAGCATGCAGCAGAATATAACTGGTTTTCCATTCTTGTTTGTCACTGTCCATTTGCGGTATGCTCTTACATAGATGGCTTTGTCTGTGTCTGATGGTTTTAGAGTCGCGAGGCTCACAATTTCTGGTTCTGTCATAATTTCTTTTCCTGTAGATTTTGCTGATGCGACAATGCTAGAACCCTCGTCCATTTTCCTGTATCAAATCCATCATATGTGTATTTGCGTTAGGGTAATAGTTAGCTGCATTATGGTGAACATTTATATGAATGAAAATAGGATATGAATGCGTTTATGTAGTGAGAATAATAGCATATGGAAACTAACCAAATGCGTTACTACTGATTGTAAAGGCCTAAACAAACTATAATGCAAATCTAATAGTGGCAAAGGCAAAACAACCTGTACTGATCAAAATTGGTATTAACTTTAAAAAGCTTATCACCTGAGGTTTTAAACAGTAGCGTGTATGTGTATCTAAACAATAAATATAAGTATCAATGACCTGTGCGGATATGACTATGTCTAAAAAATATTTGTAGACTATATTTTTAGTTGTATTCACATTTCTTTCTTCCTGTTGCTTGATGAGAATTTTAAGGCCTTCAGAAGATGTTGCTCTCGAAAATGCAACATATAGTTGTCCGTGGCCGAATATAGGTTCCGGTAGATATATGCCAATCTTATTGAGCGATTGCCCTTGGCTTTTATTTATCGTCATCGCATAGCACACCTTAACAAGGAATTGCTTTCTTTTAAACACAAATGGCAGCTTCTCGTCTTTATTGATCAATAAAATCCTTGGGATGAAAACTTTTTCAGACATTCTGGTGCCTGTGATGATCTTTGCTTGAATAAGTTTGCTGAAGACCTGTGTGACAATCATCCTTGTACCGTTACACAACCCGCCGGCTAGGTTTAGGTTTCTGAGCATCATTATTGAAGTACCTATTTTGAGCTTAAGGTTATGCGGAGGCATTCCTGTAAACGAAAGGGTGTTGAGATATTCTGTAGGGTAAAGGAGTTCCGTTGCTCCTCTATCATTTGTTTTCGGTATGGCTTCATCAAAACTTCGGTAACAATAGGTTTCACCGTGTAACACGTCGAGAACAGTTGAGTTAATGATGTCAGCAGTTTCGTTCTTTGGATACACTATAGCTTTTTCTTGCAATGCTCTTGCAGTTGGCCTTTGGAGTGTTTCTTTGTCATATATAAAGATAATGAGTTCTTGGACAGCTGTATCATTTTCGGGAATGCAATATCTATCTGGTATACGTATCTAGGCTGCATTCTCTGGATCATTGTTATCTGGATCTCTAATGGTACCGTCGCCAACCTGCAGTAGCCATTCAGAAAATGCGTGAACAGCTCCTTTTTCTTCAATTGACATTCCTGTTCGCTTAAGCCTCATGTTCTCTTTAAGACGAATGACTTTGAAATGTGGCCATAGGTACGATAGTGTTATGGAAGATGCTATAATTTCTTGTTTTGAAGCGTTTTTTTTAACAGGAAGCGTTTGCCTAAAATCTCTGTTGGGAATTAAATATTTTGAAGATTAAGTATCAGGAAATTCTCTAAGTGATTAAGTCTGGTGGTTAAGTCTGCTAGTGTTAATCCTGGTTAAGTCTGCTACCTGGTTAAGTCTGGTCATTGAAGATTAAGTCTGCTAGTGTTAATTCTGGTGAATACAGAATTAAGTCTGCTCTTCTATCGTTAAGTCTGGTTGACTAAAGTCAATTATACACGGTAGATAATATCTTACCCCATGTGCTCAGTCTTTATCTTATACTCACAGAACAAGTTGTAAACAAAGATACATGTTGTATCTTAGTTACTGACACACATAAGATAAGCTAGCAAGTTGTTCGACAAGACTTAACATTATTGTAAAGATCTTTCTTGAACTATAAAAGAAAGATCTTAGACTAACTTTATGAGAGTTGATAGTGTGTTGTAAAGATAGTGCTTAATTAATATCTCTCAAGAACAAACACAAACAATATCACAAGATATAGAAACATAAGATTCAAGGTTGTAACCCTAGTGATAAGAAAAGATCACTCGTATTATTATCTTAATAATATTGAATCGTTTGGTGTTAACATTGCATGTTCATTGTTCGTTACAAAAGCATTACTTTCCATTTCCATAATACAAATAACCTTCTAAGTGTGATTAAGTAGATTCCGCATACTTAATCATATTAACTCAATATATCATATACACAAATTCACAAAGGTTTAACAACCTTAACAGTGTATCGATCCCTCACAGTTGGTATCAGAGCAAGGCTGATATAGTTGATTTAGAAGAAGAAGCTTAAGAAATGGATGTTCAAGATACTGCTACAAATGTTGCTGCAAAGTTGCCCATGATCAAACAGAATGAGTTTGAGTTGTGGAGGTTGAGAATTGAGCAATATTTTATGGTTCAAGATTATGCTCTTTGGGATATCATTTTGTATGGTGATTCTTTCACACTAGGTTATACAGATGTTATTGTTGAAGGCAAAACTGAAAGGAGAAGAAATACTGGACCAACTAACAGTGATGAAAGGATACAAAAGAGAAATGATCAAAAAGCAAGAAATTTGTTGCTTATGACCATTCCTGGTGAACAAATGCTATCCTTTGGCAAGTATCCTGATGCAAAAACTCTTTTTGAAGAGATTTGTGCATGGTTTGGTGGTAATGAAACTACCAAGAAAACACAGAAGACATTGCTGAAACAACAATTTGAAAACTTCAGTTCAAATAGCAATGAATCACTTGATAAGCTATTCTCTAGATTACATAAGCTTGTCAGTCGGTTAGCTGTGTTGAGTGTTGAGATAGCTAAGGAAGATCTCAACATGAAGTTTTTGAGAAGCCCACCTGATGAGTTCCATACTCAGGTGGTTGTCTAGATGAACAAGCCAGACATTGAAACCATGAAACTCAATGATTTGTACAACAAATTCAAAATTGTTGAACAAAGTCTAAAGAAGTCTGGAATCTATAGTACTAGTTCAGGGAATGTGGCACTCTTGTCATCTCCTAGTATTAGTAAGTCAGAAGAGGTAGATGAAGATGAAGGTGTTTCTAATACTATCTATGGTGGTCCTTCTACTAGTTCACAAAAGAATGCTGCTGGACTTGGAGATCCAGCATTCTATGTATTCATGTCTAGTCAAACTAGTGGTTATCCTCTAACTCATGAAGATCTTGATCAGTTGGATGATAATGATTTGGAAGAGATGGACATCAAATGGCAGGTTGCTTTACTTAGCATGAGGGCTAAGAAGTTCTGGCAGAGAACTGGTAAGTAGATTACCATTGATGGTAATGAAACTGCTGGGTTTGATAAGAAGAAAGTAGAGTGTTTCAACTGTCACAGGTTAGGACACTTTGCTAAAGAATGTAGAAACCCAAGGAAGCAGGATAATAGAAGCACATGGTATAGGCAAGAGAAGAAGAAGGAAGTCACAGTGGAAGCGCCAAGGGCTATGCTAGCCATAGATGGGGTTAACTATGATTGGAGCTTCATGGCTGATGAAGAGGAAGCACCAACAAATGCTGCACTGGTGGCCACTGAGACTGCTCTAATGGCCTTTTCTGATTCAGAGGTAAATTCCATAATTAAATGTACTGAATCATGCTCTGCTCTTAAAGCTTATGAAGATCTTAAAAAGAGATTTGATGATCAACTAGAACAGTTATATGATGCATTAGCTAATTTAGGCAATCATAAAAGAGGAATAGCTGTTCTTGAAAAACAACTTTTACATTTTCAAGGAAATGAATCTAAGTTTACTGATGACATGAATGCTCTAAAAAGAGGCATAGAGTTCAGAGATGAAATAATTTCTAGGCAAAATGAATCATTAGCTAAAGCTAAAAATAAAACTGAAAATGTTAAGATAACAGTAGATGCTTTAGCTCATGCCTCAGAGGGAATTAATAAGATTTGGGAAGCTCAAGTAATCAATAAAGCTAAGTCTGGTTTAGGATACAAATCTGTTCCTCCACCATACAGAGGTGTTCCTTCACCTCCAGGTATTGACCTAGCACACACAGAGGTGTTCCTCCACCATACAGAGGTGTTAAGGCCTCAGCATGTTGTGTTTGGAATTCAACTAAATCCAATGTTGCATCAACTGTTCTAAAAAGATTAAATTACATTGATGCAAGAGGCAGATCCAAGTCAGTAATGGCTTGGGTACCCAAAGGAAACTAATACTCCTTATTACTGTACAGGAACATTCAATTGATCAACAAGAGGATCAAGGATACTCAGATAGTGGATGTTCAAGGCACATGACAGGCAACAAGTCCCATCTTTCTGATTTTCAAACATTAGATGGTGGCTATGTTACCTTTGGAGGAGGTGTTGGTGGAAAAATTTTCGGTAAAGGTACCATTAAAACTGGAAATTTAGATTTTGAAGATGTGTACTATGTACAAGAGCTAAATTATAATCTTTTTAGTGTCTCACAAATGTGTGACAAAAAGAACAAAGTTCTTTTCTGTGACACTGAATGTCTTGTGCTTTCTCCAGATTTTAAGATGCCTGATGAAAGTCAAGTACTTCTTAAAATTCCTAGAAAGGGCAATATGTACAGTGTTGACATGAAGAACATTGTTCCTAAAAAGGATTTAACTTGTCTTGTTGCAAAGGCCACATTGGATGAATCAATGAAATGGCATAGAAGGCTTGGTCATATTAATTTCAAAACCATAAATAAAATTGTTAAGAATGGTTTGGTAAGAGGTTTACCTCACAAAAGATTTGAAAATGATCAAACATGCATTGCTTGTCTAAAAGGCAAACAACACAAAGCCACTTGTAAGCCCAAGATTTTTAACTCTATCAATCAATCATTGTTTATGCTGCATATGGACTTATTTGGACCTGTTTCAGTAAGTAGTATAATGCATAAGAGATATTGTCTTGTTATAACTGATGACTATAGCAGATTTACATGGGTTTTCTTCTTAGGTTCTAAGGATGAAACTTCTAGCATTCTTAAGACATTTATTACACAGATAGAAAACCAAGTAGACAAGAAAGTGAAAGTCATTAGATGTGATAATGGGACAGAGTTTAAGAATAGAGTTATGGATGATTTTTGCAAAGAAAAAGGTATTAGGAGAGAATTTAGTGTTGCTAGAACTCTACAACAGAATGGTGTTGTTGAGAGAAAGAATAGAACACTAATAGAAGCTGCTAGAACTATGTTAGCTGAATCTAAGCTACCTATAACTTTTTGGGCTGAAGCAGTCAACACTGCTTGCTATGTTCAAAATAGAGTTTTAGTTGTACAGCCTCACAATAAGACATCTTATGAACTTTTTAGAGGTAGAACTCCTGCAATAGGATTTCTTAGACCTTTTGGATGTCATGTGACAATTCTCAATACCTTAGACCATTTAGGAAAATTCGATGGTAAAGCAGATGAATGATTCTTTGTTGGATATTCTCTTAATAGCAAAGCATTTAGAGTATACAACACAAGAACTAGGATTATAGAGGAAAACCTACATGTGGAGTTTTTGGAGAATAAATCCAATGTATAAGGTCAAGGACCAAAATGGCTATTTGATCTTGAGACACTAACCAAATTAATGAATTATGTGCCTGTTGTTGCAAACACTAATGATTTTTCAGTTTCACAAGCAACAGATGAGGCAAGGTTAGAAAAGGAGGCAAATCAAGATTATGTGTGGATGCCAATCTGGTCAAGTACAAGTATGGAATCAAATTCAACAATTGGTGAATCTTCTTCTGGTAAAGCTAAAGAAGATGTTGAAGATGAAAGCAAAGAAGATGGAGCAAAGGAACAAGAAAATAGTTCTGCTATCAATAATGCTGCTGAAACAGACTTAACTGAAGAAGCAGAATTAACAAAGGAAGTAGAATTAACAGAAGATGAGGTGGATTTGAGCAATCTCCCACCAAACTATCATGTTCTACTTACACCACACACCAGAATTCACAAAGTCCACTCCCTAGAAAATGTGATAGGAGATGTACAATCAGGGGTGAAGACAAGGTAACAACTGATGTCTTCAGACCAACAAGGGCTTCTTGATGCCCTTTATGCTTCAAAACAGCATGAGTTTTCAAACTCTTGCTTGTTTGTATGTTTTCTCTCACAAGCTGAACCAAAGAACATTCTGAAAGCCTTAGATGATTCAAGCTGGGTAGAAGCTATGCAAGAGGAGCTTCTTCAGTTCAAGATTCAGAAAGTTTGGGTGCTAGTTGATTTACCTAAGGATGCAAAGGTAATTGTCACTAGATGGGTTTTCAAGAATAAAAGGGATGAAAGGGGAATAGTGATTAGGAATAAGGCTAGATTAGTAGCCCAAGGGTACACACAACAAGAAGGTATAGACTATGATGAAGTTTTTGCTCCAGTAGCAAGACTTGAGGCAATTAGGCTTTTCTTAGCTTATGATTCATTTTTAGGCTTCACAGTTTACCAAATGGATGTCAAGAGTGCATTTTTATATGGCACAATTGAAGAAGAGGTGTATGTCTCACAACCTCCAGGGTTCATTGATCCTGACCATCCAGACAAAGTGTACAGAGTTGTAAAAGCTCTATATGGCCTGCATCAGGCACCAAGAGCTTGGTATGAAACACTGGCTTCCTATTTAAAAGAGAATGGATTTCAAAGAGGAAAGATTAATCAGACACTTTTCATCAAACAACACAAGAAGGATCTTCTGTTAGTGCAGGTGAATGTGGATGACATTATCTTTGGATCTACAAGGAAGGAGATGTGTTTGGAGTTTGAGAAGCTTATGCATGATAAGTTTCAGATGAGTTCCATGGGGGAACTTACATTCTTTTTGGGTTTGCAAGTTAAACAATCATATGAAGGCATATTTATTAGTCAAGATAAATATGTTGCTGAGATACTTAGGAAGTTCAACTTTACTGATTCAAAAATTGCAAGCACACCAATGGATTCTGAGAAGCAACTTCCAAAAGATTTAGATGGAGAAAATGTGGATGTAAACACATACAGATCTATGATAGGATCTTTGATGTATCTCACATCATCAAGACCTGACATCATGTTCTCTGTTTGTGCTTGTGCAAGATTTCAAGTAACTCCAAAGGTTTCTCATTTAACAGCAGTCAAGAGGATTTTTAGATATCTCAAGGGTCAACCTAGGTTGGGTCTATGGTATTCAAGGGAATTACCTTTTGACTTGGTAGCATTTTTGAATAGTGATTATGCTGGTACTAGCTTGGACATAAAGTCAACAACTGGAGGATGTTAATTCCTTGGGTGTAGACTTATCTCATGGCAGTGTAAGAAGCAAACCATTGTGGCTACTTCAAAAACTGAAGCTGAATATGTAGCTGCTGCAAGTTGCTGTGCTCAAGTCCTATGGCTTCAAAACCAACTTCTTGACTATGGGTACAATTTCTTAAACACTGTCATTCATATTGATAATAGTAGTACAATTTGCATTATTAAAAATCCAGTACAACATTCTAAAACAAAACACATTGAAATTAGACATCACTTTATAAGTGACTGCAATGAGAAAAGATTAATTCAAGTTCTTAAAATTGCTTCAGAATACAACTTTACAGATCTGCTAACAAAAGCTTTTGATGTTGGAAGATTTCAGTACTTGGTAGCAAGTATTGGAATGCTTAATCTTTGAATTTTTCAATCTAATGTGTTTTTGTATATAAATTTTTGTTTGTACTGCTAGCTTTGTCAGTTAATACTGCTATTACAAAAGTTTGTGCTGTTTGTACAAATTTAAATTGTGTTGTTCATACAGTTAGTTCTATGCTTATTCTAATGCAAGACAAGTACTTTGTACATTGTTCTCTTGGTTTTAGACTAACTATTTCAGGTATGATCATTTGAGCACAAAGGAAATTTCAAGTGAAATGGAAGCAGCAGAGTGTGTTCTAGTTGCTGCCATAACAGGTTTATGATGGACTGAGTTTGGGAATTCTTAACAAAGGTTCACACCTAAGTTAATTAATTCTTTAAAACATCTTTCTTGAAACCTGGTTATCATATTTCACATTGAATTGATGACTTAGTTGATCAGAAAGTAACTGATTCAACTCACTTTCTATCATTTTATACTTTTAAGTATAATGAGCAAGTCTAAGGACATCTGATAGAAAGAACAGCTAGTAAAAGTGAATCTAACACTTGTGTTAGAGGCAATAATTGCTATGAGCTGGAAACCCTGTCAAGAAAGCCTTTTGAATAGGTTTATCTTTACACAGGCAGTTATTTATAACTGAAAACATTGGTTCTCACACAACCAGAGGTTGCTTTAAACCAAAATTTTGATTAAGTGTCTGTTATACACTTAATCCCTTCAAAATGGTTGAAAGCAGTATGATTTTTCATAATAAAATCATATGCATACTGCTAAAAGTCAAAAAATTTCTTAAAAGGATTTTTGGAATAAAAATGACTCAGAAAACCATCAAATGATGGATTATGAGTTATTGCCCCATGAATCACCTCTCATAGGAGTTAACACACCTAGAAGTGATGAGGGCAGCAAATTAAACTCTTAAGGAATTGATGGCTACATGTACAACATTGTCTGATAACAAGTTCTAATTGATAGCTCAGATGATGGGGAGAGAAATATTTTGGTACATTGTGAGAGATCTTCCAAACAGGGGAGGAAATGTTATTTGCATCTCAGGGGAGGAAATAAAGCCCAAGGAAGATTAACCAGTGAAAGGGAGGAAAAGACAAGAGCATACAAGATGATGACATGGAAGTTGAAAATGACAAGAATAGAGCTGATTTTGGAGTATTATATATATTCAGAAGGGATGAAGCATTCCAAAGGAGAAAGTTCTATCTAGGTCAAACGAAGAAAGCTTTCAGTTTCAATTTCAGTTCACTACGTTTGTTCATCACTTGCAAAGGCATGCTGATAGATGATTTCACTTGTTGAAACAAGCATCCAAGATACACAGCACCATTGCCTCTTATAATTCCTCCATCCAAGGAAATTGCACCATCTTTTAGGTCAATGTTTGAAGCCTGAAGATGTGTATTGATATTGTCAAAGATCAGAAAGCAGATGAGTTACTGAGTTAGATATTAACCTTTCAGAATAGAAGAAAGTTCAGTCCAAGGGTCTGACTATGAAGTGTTTGAAAGATCTTCACAATTCCTCATTTAATTCAGAAAACATGTTGAAATGGATTCACATGTTTAGGGGAGGATTGTTGGGAATTAAATATTCTGAAGATTAAGTATCGGGAAATTCTCTAAGTGATTAAGTCTGCTAGTGTTAATCCTGGTTAAGTCTGCTACCTGGTTAAGTCTGGTCGTTGAAGATTAAGTCTGCTAGTGTTAATTCTGGTGAATACAGAATTAAGTCTGCTCTTCTATCGTTAAGTCTGGTTGACTAAAGTCAATTATACACGGTAGATAATATCTTACCCCATGTGCTCAGTCTTTATCTTATATTCACAGAACAAGTTGTAAACAAAGATACTTGTCTTGGCTGATGAAAATCCCATCTTTCTTCTGCTTAACTTGAAGCCCCAAAAAGAAAGTGAGTTCCCCCATAGAACTCATCTCAAATCTACTATGCATGAGCTTCTCAAATTCCTCACATAACACCTTATTTGTAGAACCAAAAATGATATCATCTACATAAACTTGTACTAGTAGGATATCCTTTTTTGTCTTTCTTGATGAACAAAGTCTTGTCAATGGTTCCCCTGCTGAAACCATTGTTTAACAAAAACTTGGATAAGGTGTCATACCAAGCTCTAGGAGCTTGATGTAGTCCATACAGTGCTTTCTCCACCTTATAAACCCTATTATGATAATTAGGGTCTTCAAAACCAGGTGGTTGCATCACATACACTTCTTCATCAATCTTTCCATACAAGAAAGCACTTTTCAAATCCATCTAATACACAGTGAAGTTCTTGAATGAAGCAAATGCCAAGAATAGTCTGATTGCCTCTACTCTTGCTACAGGTGTAAATACTTCATCATAGTCAATGCCCTCTTCCTGTGTGTATCCTTGAGCCACCAATCTTGCCTTGTTTCTGATTACAATTCCTCTTTCATCTCTCTTGCATCTGAACACCCATTTAGTACCAATTGCCCTTTTTCCAGATGGCAAATCAACCAATGTCCAGACTTCTTGAAGCTTGAACTGCAATAACTCCTCTTGCATAGCTTCAACCCAACTTTCATCTTTTAATGCTTTGTAGGCATTCTTGGGTTCCTCTTGAGATAAGAAACAGGCAAACATACAATTTTGTAAATCCTTGTGGCTCTTTCTTTGATGAAGAGACTGAGCAAATAAGCCTTGATCAAACAAATTACTAAAACCTTTTGCTTTACTTCTTGTTTGAACAGCAGAATGAACATCTCCAATTATTTGCTCCTTTGGATGATCTTTGTGTATTCTAGTGGTTGGAATAGGACTAACTGAAATTGCATTCTCCATATTGTTGAAATCAGCCTCTGCACCAAACCCTTCTACAACTTCATCATCAGTGTCAGCATAGACATTAACTAATCCAGGCATATTTGGGTCTTTTGGATAGTTAACATCATCAAAGGATCTCCAATCTTTATCTGTAGTAGAAAATCTTGGTATAGCAGTAGAACTGCTAGGCTGAGCAGTAGAAACTTTTGGCCTAGCAGTAGAATCAGGGATACTACTGCTTGTGTTATTTCCTCTGTTTTCACCAAGATCCACTTTATCAACAACATGTGGTTCTTCATTAACTACCTTTTCAGCATTAGAAGGTTCAGCTCCACCTTTTACATCTTTATGAACAGCATCACCTTGTGAACTCTTGCCCTCCTTCTCATTGGGTGTGAAAAGTTGATCAAGCTTCCACTTCTCAAGAATGACAAATTCCTGTGCAGATTCATTTGCCTTGGCTTGTGTACCTGCATTAGAATTTTCTTGTGTTCCTGCAGACATGTTAGTTGTACCTGTATTTACTGGCACATAATTCATACTTTTGGTTAATGAATCTATGTCAAACAGCCATTCAGGTCCACTTCCAGCTACACTAGGTGTGGTTTCACTAAACCTAACATGTAAGTTTTCTTCCACATGCCTAGTTCTTTGATTAAATACCCTAAAAGCTTTACTATTAGTGGAGTATCCAACAAAGAAACCTTTGTCTGCTTTCTCATCAAATTTGCCTAGGTTATCAATGGTATTTAAGATAGTAACAGGACACCCAAATGGTTTCAAGAAATCTATCATAGGTTTCCTACCATGAAATAATTCATAAGGGGTCTTGTTATGAGGCTTCACTACCTTACTCCTATTTTGCACAAAACAAGCAGTGTTGACTGCTTCAGCCCAAAAAGTAGTGGGTAATTTTGACTCTGACAACATTGTCCTAGCAGCCTCAATTAATGTCCTATTCCTCCTCTCAGCAACACCATTTTGCTGAGGAGTTCTAGCCACACTAAACTGTCTTAAGATACCTTTTTCAACACAGAACTGATTCATCACATTATTCTTAAATTCAGTTCCATTGTCACATCTGATTATCTTAACTTTGTGATTAACTAGGTTTTCTACTCTTGTTATGAAAGCCTTAAGAATGCTAGATGTCTCATCCTTAGTTCCTAAGAAGAAAACCCAAGTAAACCTACTATAGTCATCTGTGACAACTAGGCAATACATTTTCTTATTCAAGCTTTTCACAAAAGTTGGCCCAAAAAGATCTATATGCAACATGTATAAGGGCTCAGAAATAGAGTTCACCACTTTGGACTTACAAGAAGCTCTGTGTTGCTTTCCCATCTGACAAGCAACACAGGTTTCAGGTTTTTCAAAAACTTTTGAAGGTAAACCTCTAACAAGGTTTCCCTTAACCAATTTGTTTATTGTTTTGAAATTTAAGTGTCCAAGCCTTCTATGCCAAAGTTTGGATTCATCAATTGTGGCTTTGGCAAACAGACAAGTTAAATCTCTTTTGGGAAGGATGTTCTTTATGTCCACACTGTATATATTGTCTTTTCTAGGGACTCTAAGTTGTACTAATTTATCATTAGGCAACTTGTAGTCAGGAGATAAGACAAGACACTCAGTGTCTGTAAAAAGAACAAAATTCTTTTTGTCACACATTTGTGAGACACTAAAAAGATTGAACTTAAGTCCATTTACCAAATACACTTTTTCAAAATCCAGGTTGCCTGTTTTAATAGTACCTTTTCCAACAATTTTACCTCCTTTGGGGTCATTCCCAAAGGCAACATAGCCACCATCCAAAGCTTCAAAATCTTCCAAGTTGCTTTGGTCTCCAGTCATATGTGAAGAGCATCCACTATCAAAAATGCATTTATCCTTTAGCTCATCCTGTAGATTGCCCTGCACATAAAGTAAGAGAATTAGTTTCTCTTTGGGACCCAAGCCATTACTGACTTGGATCTGCCTTGTGCATCAAAGTAATCAAATTTCTTGAAGTCCATTGATGCACTGCTGTGTCTGAGAACATGATCTAAAACTTTAATTTTAGGTTTCCAGACCCAGCAAGCTGAGGCCTTAACAGCATAGAAATGATTGCCCACAACAGTGTTTGTAACCACTTTTGGCTCAGCAGCAGAAACTGCTGTTGCCTTAGCAGTAGAAAACTCTGTTTTCTTTTGAATGGGCCTTTTTGGTGCAGAAGTAGTAATTGTCCTAGTAGCACCATTTCTCAACAAAACTTCCCTAGGAACCATGTTTCTATTGGGGTGAGGGTGAGTCTTTCTAGCAAGATTCCTATGGTTCACCCTGGTGTGTTGGTTCTAAATAGGTTTTTGAGCAGATGTTCTAACGGGCCTTTTATAATAACAATCTTCCTCTAAGTGCTCAAAACTACCACAACTGTAACATGCCTTCTTAACCAATTCAAAATCACTACCTAACTTGTGTGAAATTAGGCTATTCCAATTTCTTTGGTTTCCCCTAGGCAAGTTATTAGTTTTTCTAGGACATTCTCTAGGTTTCTCATCAAATTCAGCCATTTTCCTAGAGATCTTACTTCCTAGCATAGGTTTTACAAACTCAACATGTTTAGCTTTAGTTTCAACTGATTTAGGAATTTCTTCCTTTTTAGCCTTAGGTGTTGAGTCAGTTTCATCATCCTCACTATCTGTTACCCAATCTTCAATGATTACAGTATCAGACAACTTCTTTTCTACCTTAGGTGCATAAGTTCTATCAGGTTTTACATTATTTGATTCACTTGATTCACCTACAGGTTTTGCATCTACCTCAGTTAAGAATGACAATTCCTTTTTGGGAGGTGCAAAGGCACTTTTGACTGGGGGTGGTACTTCAGCAAATCCTAAACCACTCCCTCTTCTCAGTATTTGACTTCCAATTGACTTGTTGATAAGATCAGTTGCAAACTGTTGTTTTTTTTTTTTACCAAAATGACATGTTTTTCTATCTCAGATAAGGCTACATTTCTAGCCTTTTCAGCTCTTCAACTCTTTTATTAAGAACACTAATTTTAGCATCTTTCTTAATAATTTCTACTTCTAGTCCATTAATCTTATCAACATATTCTACTTCATTCTGTTTAAGAAAATCAAGTTTTGCTTCTACTGATTTTAGGCCATATTCATAACCTAAATTATCAAGTTTTAACTTTTCTACTTCCATTCTTAAACTCTCATTCCTAGATTTTAATTCTTCAACAGTATCTAGGCATGATTTAAAAGAACAAGATGACTCATTAGATACCTCAGAGTCTGAACCAGAGGATGAAGAAGCATAGGCCATTAGAGCAAAATTATGTCCCTTCTTTTCTTCTTCAGCCATGAAAGCAGCATTTGGTCCTTCCTCTACTTGGTCACTCCAGTCATAATCTCCCAAGCCATCACATGAAACCAGAGCAGCAGTAGTCTTGGTTTATTCAATGGGAACAATCCTTGCAGGCTCTTTGTTCTTCTTTGGTGCTCTGCACTCCCTAGCAAAGTGTCCCTTTCTCTGACAATTATAGCACTCAATTTTTGACTTATCAAACCCCACATTGGTTTGTCTGTACTTGAATGCTCTTACAGTCTTCTTTAAAAATCTTCTTGCCCTCATAGTTAGCATAGCCATCTTCCATTTTTAGTCAATCTCCTCAAGATCATCAGGATCTATCTGCTCCAGATCCTGATCAGTAACAGTTGTGCTTGTAGTGAGATCAGCCAAAAATGCACATATAGCTGCATCACTGATGTTATCAGTATTTGAACTAGCAGCAGAAACAGGTGCACCAACAGCAGAAACAACATGAGCAGCAACAGAATGGTTGTCATGAGAACTTCCAGATCCCTTGTTGTTAGAAGACATAAAAGCAAGATTGCTTGTACCAGAAGATGAACTGGATGTACCTTTGACTTCAGATTCATAGACCTTTAAATTGTTGTACAAATCATCCAAAGTCATTATTTCAAAGTCAGTCTTATTCCTCCAGACCACTGTATGAGTATTCCATTTAGATGGTAAGCTCCTCAGAAACTTGAGATTGATGTCTTCTTGAAGCATTGAGACCTTCATAAGTTGTAATTGACTCACCAACCTCTGAAGTCTATCATAGGTAGCATCAATGTTTTCTGAACTTGAAGCAGTAAATGTTTCAAATTGATGCTTGAGCAGATTCTTCCTAGACTTTTTGGTGGCCTCATTCCCACCAAATCTGAGTTCAACTGCATCCATCAACTCTTTAGCAGACTGAGTGTTACCAAAACTCAATTGATATTCATTCGGAATACCCATCAATAGCATGTTGTGAGTTTTGATTTCCAGCTTCCTTTGTGCCTTTTCCTCATTAGTTTTAATGGGTAAAGGTCTCCCATCAGCACCCTTAGCTGGTAGAGTATCTCCATTATGAATGACTTCCCACATGGAGTAGTCAAGCATCTTCATGTACTGCTCAATCCTCATCTTCCAGAGTTCATACTCACCAGCCTTCAGCATTGGTACCTTTGAAGCAGTCACCATATGAGTATTATCAGAATCCATTGCTTATGCAGATGATGAACATATCAGATTATACGAAATTCTTCTTGATAGCAGTCTCTAGATCACAAGCTCTGATACCACTTGTTGATCCCAGTTGAGCTAACGATCTTGTTAATTACTTTAGATGTAGATCTAAGACAATAGGTATAGAGACTGTTCTTGAATGATCTATTAAATACTATGCGGAAACTAGTACTTAATCTTAAGAAGAATAATAAATCAAACACACAAGAATTCTCTCAACTATCACCTCAATATATTAAATACGGTTACTCAAAAGTAACAGGGTTACAAAGAACCTTGAAGTGAATACAAAACAACAATACGTATTACATGTATCTAACCCTTACCCTAGATCCTCCTTTTATAGACTTAAGGAGTCCTAGTCGGTTACAATGACTTTCTATACAAGATAATATCTATTCGTATCATTACTATAATTATCTAACAAACTATACACGTTTATCTAATAAGCAGCAGAATGATAACTCTAGCAGTAGAATCTTCATAGGCTAGCAGTAGAATCACACTTAGCTTATTTCATCAATCTTCTTAGAAATCCAGCAGTAGAATAAATATACTAGCAGCAGAATCATTTAGCTCAGCAGCAGAATGATACTTAGTATATTTTCCTTTAGAACCATGAGCAGTATAATCAAACCTTAAGCAACAGCATCTTCAAACTCAACAGATGTGCAAACTTTTTGGTGACAGAGTAGCATCCGTAAGTAAAATGCATCACCAGAGCTTGGATGTATGTATGCTAGTCGGCCAATGGCCTGGGAACCTGTTCTTCGTCTCCGCTGCCAGTATTTTCCGTCTTGATACCACACAAATTCTTTGGGAAAATTTACGTACGTTAAGTGGCGGCCATCTGTATTGTGGGTGTTATACCTGAACCATTCGGTTAATGTTGTTCTTTTGTTGTATTCATTGTCGACAACTGATTGCAAGGATTGGCCTTCTCTGAAAGTAACACGTTGCATGTTCTGAAGGTGCACTACAAGTATCTGAATAGGCGGATCTCTGCTATGTATACTGAAACCAAGAATCCTCCAACATGCTTCATGCGGGCCAATATATCTAGCATCCTGGAAGTTTTTAATTTCATCGATTTGCATTGCATTGCGACTGGTACTTGGCTGACCGTCTCCAATTCTTCTTGTGACTTGAGTAATTATTCGGTCAGTACCTTTGGATATGTACTTGAAGAGATATTTTATAAGCATCGTCCACTCGCAATATTCAACGTTGATGTGCGCATAGAAGCACATACATAATAAACGATTGTGTGGAACAACGCAGCCATTGTCAAGTTCAACATTTTGCCTCATTGTTGTTATGCCCGTATCTCTTCTACGGTAATGGACAAAACCTTTTTTGTCAATAAATGTGGCAGGACAAAATGGTTTAGGGAATGATTTGCTACACTCGTCTCCGTGCTTCATACATGGTGCTGACTTATTGACCAACCCGCAAGGACCGTGCATCATGAACTCTCACTAGTACAAAAATGGGATTTAGTCACACATGCTGTTTTTCGAACAGCCACACAGTCGCTTTTTTATGTGACTAAATGTACCAGAATAAAATAAACAGCCACACTTGATCCGACTTGTGTGACCATTTCGGAATTACATCCGAGGGTACAGCCACACATTTGAATATTTTCGTGACTATACGTATCTGGTAAAAAAAATTTTGATTTTTTAGTCACTTATAATTTGGGACGTGTGACGGATACAAATAAGGTTGAAACATTAGTCACACTATATATATACATATGTGACAAATATATGTCACGCAATTGAAAAGTGTGACCAAAATCCATATATGGTCACACGAAGTAATTGTGTATGTGGCTAAATCATATGCTCAAGTTTGTCACACATTATTTAAGCGTGACTCCTAGTTTTTGTTGAAAATTTAGCCACATATGAATTTGAAATGTGTGACAACTGAAAAGTAAGTTTGAAGCATAGTCACGATATGCATTTAAAAGTGACAAATATATGTCACACACTTGAGATGTGTGACCAAATGTCATATATAGTCACACTAAACCATAGGCATACATGATTAAGTGTGACCAAAATTCGATACAAATAGTCACGTAAGTTAATATGTGTGTCTAAAGTTAAGTGTGTGTTTGCCTACCAATTCCTAATGTGTATGGTCACACTTAATTGTAGCACAATCATGTGACTATAGGCTATACAATAGTAACACCATACCACAAATGTGCATCTAAATTATGTTTATGGCCACATTATAAGGGTATTATATGTGACCAATACATTGAAAATAGTCACACTGTGAAATATTCATGTGACTAATATGTATAGCAAAATGTGAACTCAGTTATCATTAACCTTGATATTGGTCACATTGAGTGTTTGTGTGACTAAATTCAAGATGTTACATATGGTCACATGAAGTATTTATTTAAGTGTCTAAATCATAGAGTCATATTTTGAGTTCAGACTGTTAGTCATGACTCTTCATTTAATTTGCCCCATTACAATGCTGGGATTTTATAGTCTATCTAGTTTAATGCAGTAGTATGTAAGTATGTTACTTGCCCCTAGCTGGAACCAGATTACTTGACTTTCTAAAGTCAATTTTCAACTTTATAATGAAGTAACATGTTACTAAAGTGCCTGCAAGTGCATATACATGATAAATGGAAACTGCAAATACAATAAAGCTTGACTGCAAGTGGACATATAACAGTGAAAACCGCAAAATTTTTCATTGCCATTGAAAAGCTTGACTTTTTTGAGTCAAAATCCATTACAACAGGCTAAATTACAGGAACAACTATTTAATACTAAAACAGCTATTCATCTAACATTACTAACTTTACAATACCAGCAGTAACCTTGCACTTAGCCTTGAGCAGCAGTCTTAACTTCAACCAGCAGGGTTAACTATTACACTAGCAGTCTTAATGCAGCATGACATGCTTCACTTGGATTTTCGTATAACAATACCTTCAATGTCGGTTCGATAGTAGTCACTTCGTGATTCGTTGCCCAAGTCTTCTTTATATACACGTGGCAATATTTTTTCATTTTGCTCGTGAATGACTGTACTAAACTCCTCATCGACTTCGTCATATGTATCTTTGTAATTCTTGGTAGGTGTTTTAAAGACAATGGACAAATTTTTCTGTACCTGGTCTTTCACATAAAACACTTGTGTTGCTTGTGACGCTAATATGAACGGATCATCCTTGTGGCCGAAAGTATTCAGGTCTACCAACGTATAACCAAGAGGATCATGTTTGACCCCATGAGTTTTGCGATTAGCCCAATCACATTTGAAAAGAGGAATTTGCCTGAAACGGTAATCTAGTACCCATATCTCTTGTAAAACCCCATAATAAGATGTTTTTTTTATGGTTGCAACTTCTTTTTTGGATATGTGCACATCTACTGACTCAACACTAACCCCACTGTTCTGGTAAACTATGCCATCATTACTTTTCGTACGAAATGTATACCCATTGATGTTATACGCCTCGTATTTCACTACGCTGGCGCGTGGTCCAAATGATATCCACCTCACAGTTTCTGATACACTGTCATTGGATATCGCTAACTCTCTCTCAACCTGAATTTCATTACAAGTATATATATTACCTTTAAATTGCAGGAACAACAAACAAACAATTAAAGAATAGGAGTGTTTGGGATAATGAAATGGTGTGCTGGTCGACCTCTATCTAATGTGATATACAGGAGGGACAATTATGATGATAGCAACAAACAAACAATTATAAACAACATACAAGTAATTACCTCTTCGAGTAACCACTTAGCAAAAGATTTACTGTGCTCATTCTCCAGCAATGCAAGTTTTTTACCCGGGTTTTTTCCTTTCAAAACTTCCTTGTGTCGCCTGAAACAAATAAATGTCTTTGATTATTATATTTGATAGAACATTTTAAGCAACGAAATCGACATGTGTTAGTAATATATACTTACTCGATATACGGTTGAATTTCATCTGTATTTTGTATTACATACAAATGTGCTTTCTGAAAGGATTCTACGGAAACTTCACTTGGTTTGCCGGCCGACAATGGCTTTCCGTCCTCAACTTCATTGGTTACATGTTTATCAGCTGGGATACCAATAGTTTTCATGGTTTTATGATATTCGCTAAAAAACTCTATTGTTTCTTCCGCGATAGTCTCCTCGGCAATGCATCCCTCTGGTCTATTTCTGTTTCGCACATGTCCTTTAATAACCTTCATACATCTTTCGAAGGGATACATCCACCGAAAGCATATGGACCACATAATTTTACCTCCCTAGTTAGGTGCACAGTCAAGTGTATCATAATATCAAAAAATGACGGAGGAAAGAACTTCTCGAGTAGGCACAGTGTAACAACAAGTTCTTCTTGCATCTTATCTAGTTCTTGCAAGCTGATTTCTTTCCTACATATAGATTTAAAGAAAAAGCAAAACCTGATAATAGCATATCGTGTGGGCGGGTGCATGACTGAACGTATAGCAATGGGTAAAAACTCTTGCATTAGCATGTGATAGTCATGCGATTTAAGGCCAATGAGCTTCCTATCATTTAGGCTGACCAAACTAGAGAAATTTGAACAATAGCCTTGTGGTACCCTGATGTTGCTTAACGTTTCACAAAAGATGTCTTTTTCAGCATTCGTTACCATAGGATCTTAAGTAGGATCTCGATTTTGAAAACCTTTTGTGTGACATTTGGGATAAAAACGGAACACACGAGGGATATTGGACTATTCGAGACATGCTACCCGTACACTAACATATTTGGATTTATTGGACTATTCGTTTGGTTATTGTTTGAGTTACGGATTGGTTTAGCGTTTAGGGTTTAGAGTTTAGGGTTTAGGGTTTAGGGTTTAGGGTTTAGGGTTTATATAAATACTCGTTATATTATAAATTACTCGGGAAATTGATTTTCAATAAAGTCTTTTGAATTGGAAACGTTCGATAAATGAAAGGGTCTTGGCGAAATTTTGTTATTTCCAAAGATTAATTTTGTCGTAAGTCCAAACTTGTTTTAAATCATAAAACGAGTATACCTTGTACTAATAAACGGGATTATGGGAAAATACAGACGATTACCAATCGACTCATCTTATTTGATATGTTTGTTGTTAGTTATCTCTTCGACTTGTTTTCGTCATCTCGTCTCTTCTCGAGTTATTGTCAATACTCTTCTCGACTATTAATTCGGTTATTCGTTTTTTTGGAGTGAGTACTCGTGAGTCCGTGTTCTCTACCGTCACACGAATGAGGATACCAAACCCTTTTAAAAGGCTAAAACGAGATTATCTTTTGAAATGAGAATGATTAACTTTTGAAACCTCTTGCGCATTTGATTTTTTTGGTGAATATCGTGCCGAGTACGTTGCGTTGCGATATGTTGCGTTAAATCGTTTGATACGATATTCATTTTCTTTAACTTTTAATTATATTACGGATAACCTCGATACCCGCGGGGAAACCCGAAAAACCGATGGATAACGGGTATCCGGTGGGATATGGGGCGGGTACGGGTATATTATAAACGGGTTCGGGTACGGGTACACTAAAACCCGCCACGAACCCGAACCGTCGGCTATAGTTGGTTTTCACCGCCACGTCAACACCATTAGATTTTTTTTTTTTTTTTTTTTTTTTTTTTTTTTTTTAATTTATTTATTTATTTATTATTATTTTTTTTTAACTATTTTTTTTTCTACACATCTTGCCACTCACCAAACCACCACTTGATCAATAGTAAAGGGGCAATTAATCCCTTTACCGATCAATTGTAAACAGACAAAAAAGTGAGTAAACCCTAATCAAAACACACATTCTTCTTACTCCCACGGCGGATTCCCACGGGTAACAGTAGGATCCTGGGGCAATTAAACCAAACCACCACTACTTGATCAATAGTAAAGGGCCAATTAATCCCTTTACCGATCAATTGTAAACCGACACAAAAATCAATAAACCCTAATCAAAACACACATTCTTGATTCTTCTTATTCCCACGGCGGATTCCCACGGGTAACAGTAGGATCCTGGGCCACCTTTCATTTCATCTTTGTCTTTTAATTTAGCTAATGGTAATAGTTTGAAAAACAGACGTGGCAAACAAAAACACGCAAACAATGAATCCAAATGACAACAAAGGTATGTTTTTTAATGTTTTCACATATCAGTTGATGATTCATTGTACAATAATTAGTAACAGGCTTTTGATCTATAAATGGTGATGTTTGGGGTTGTTGTTACCGATTCTAATGTAAAGCTGTGTGAATTTATTGTTGAATGTAAAGCTGTGTGAAGTTTTAATTTATTCAAGTTTATGCTTTAACAGGTTCAAAGACAAAAATCCCTTCCAACAAGGTATATACTAAAGTTGTTATGTGTTTGTGGCTAAAGTTGTATACCTTAATTATACCATTAATTAAATTTTTTGAAACAAATGGTATGTTGAACTATTAGGAGGTATGGGAAAACACAGATTGGAAGAGAAAGAGCCCTTTCTATTTCTCTAGCGATGAAGAATCTGGTGATGCTGACATAAAAGGTGTGAATTTATTGTTGAATGTAAAGCTGCTGTGTGAATTTTTAATTTATTCAAGTTTATGCTTTAACAGGTTCAAAGGCAAAAATCCAAACAACAACAAACCCAATCCCGCCGGGGCAGGGTATGGGGGAGGTAGGCTGTAGACAGACCCTACCCCTACCCCAAGGTAAACCCGGGAGTAGAGAGGCTGCTTCCAAAGAGACCTCCGGCACTAGGTCCAAATTCAAAATCATTTCCAACAAGGTATACTAAAGTTGTTATGTGTTTGTGGCTAAAGTTGTATACCTTAATTATACCATTAATTAAATTTTTTGAAACACATATGGTATGTTGAACTATTAGGAGGTATGGGAAAACACAGATTGGAAGAGACAGAGCCCTTTCTATTTCTCTAGCGATGAAGAATCTGCTGATGCTGACACAAAAGGGGTAATAATGGTCCATTTAATAAGTGTTGTTTCGCTACCTTTATCACATTCTCAAGACTTAATCCATTATATATACTCGTTCAACTTGTAGGTAAATGACAAAGATGAATCCTCTTAAGCTACTCCCAAACTTGGGACTACCGTATAATTAAGAAGATGTACCAACCGATGGCCGTGAAGAAGACTTCTCGTACATTAAATGTGTTGAGAATTATGTAAAGGTGGTGATCATCTCGACTATTATGAACTAGAGGATAATTAGTTTAATATGGTACGTAGTAGCAGTTATGAGTAAGAAGATGTACGTTGTATCAACCGATGGCCGTGAAGAAGACTTCTCGTACATTAAATGTTGGGCCGTGAAGAAGACTTCTCGTACATTAAATGTTGTGTTGAGAATTATGTAAAGGTGGTGATCATCTCGACTATTATGAACTAGAGGATAATTAGTTTAATATGGTACGTAGTAGCAGTTACGAGTAAGAAGATGTTGTATCAACCGATGGCCGTGAAGAAGACTTCTCGTACATTAAATGTGTTGAGAATTATGTAAAGGTGGTGATCATCTCGACTATTATGAACTAGAGGATAATTACTTTAATATGGTACGTAGTAGCAGTTCTGATATTTAATTTGGATAAATGTAATTATTAATGGTGCAGTAACTGGTAACTAGTGTAGTTTAACTCTGTATCTATTTTATAACTGTAATGATAGTATTTTGGTTTGTTAAATGGTAGCAATTTGTGTTCTTGATGTGATGATTGCACAGTTAGATTTTATGGTAGCAGTTTCTGTTGTTGATTTGATGATTGCACATATTTATTTAATGGTAGCAGTTTGTGTTCTTCATTTTTCATGTTGGTTTATGATTTAATGGTAGCAGTTTGTGTTAAATGGTGTCAAGTTGTGTTCATGATTTTGGTGTAATTGTGTAAATTTGAGTTCTTGATTTGATATGCAGTTTGTGTTCATGATTTGCGATTAAGATAATGAAACTATAACATTTGGAGCCAAAATTTTGATAATGGTAGCAGTTTGTGTTCTTCATTTTTCATGTTGGTTTATGATTTAATGGTAGCAGTTTGTGTTAAATGGTGTCAAGTTGTGTTCATGATTTTGGTGTAATTGTGTAAATTTGAGTTCTTGATTTGATATGCAGTTTGTGTTCATGATCTTTGTTCTAGATCTTGGTTCATGATTTGCGATTAAGATAATGATATATAACATTTGGAGCCAAAATTTTGATTTTTTCAAGTTTATGCTTTACTAAACAGGTTCAAATTTAAGGCAAAATTTTAAAATAATTCAATTGTTATTTTGAAATTAGAATTTGGAGCCAAAATTTTGATCCAAAATTTTGAAATCGCCTAATTAATTAGAAGCGGGTACCAAGAATAAGGTACGATTCATCTTCTTCCTATACCCTCTTTTCTCTCCTAAAAAAAAAAAAATACTGCCAAGAAAACACAATAATCAATTCTTATATCACCATTACTCTCAAAGCCAGAATCATTTTCTTGTACCCATTGTTACTCAAGAGTCATGGGAATTCAACCCATTGTTGATAATCATCTTTTGCTTCCTGCTGATAATGAACATGATGATAACAACATAGACTATGAATCCGAAAAGTATTCTGATGAGGAAGATCTAGATGCGCCTGGAACCAACCAATCAGATCGGATACTAGCTAAGAGAGGCATGACCAGGCTATTTAAGTTTCGCATGAAATATGGCAACCCTGGTGGAATAAAGCTCAAGGTAACCTTCGATGCATTGAATAGGGTATCAGGGTTACACAGAGCACTGTTTACGAGTTTTTTAGGAGATCTGGTTCGTGAGCATATAGGTTTGAAGAATCTTTCCTGGAGGAATGTGAATAAAGAAGAAAGAGATAAACTATGGACTGACATCACTGTACATATATACTACTGTATTTTTTAACCCAGTACTACATAATTTTATCTATGCAGTGACATTATGTGCAACTAATTAACAACATTGTGTTAATCTTTGCAGCGATATTTTGATGTTGACGTGACATTCAGAAAATTGGTAATGACTCGTCTTGGTAAACTGCTAAGGACTTTCAGAACGAAGCTCAGAGAAGAATACATTTTGCCCCACCTAAATACACCTTCCAAACTGAATGAAGTCCCGGCCAAGTATAGTCGATTTGTGAAATCAGAAGACTGGGTCGAGTTTGTAAACAACACGACCACCGATGAATACAAGGTTTTAATTAGTCATCTTTATTTAAGTCTATATGTCATTTCATAATTTTCAGTTTGCAGCATTACCACATGTAAACGCCTTATGATTTTGTGTTTTTAGAAGATAGCTGATAAAGCTAAAATGTCGCGTTCCAAAAATATTTATTAGCATAAAATGGGACGAGGTGGATATATTTATTTGAAAGAGAAAATGGTAAGATCACATGTGTATGCACCTTCATATTTTCGTTTATCTTGTTTTAATTAACTTTACATGTGTATGCATTTGATGTTTATTAGATCAAAAATAAAGAGATTGAAGCAGATGAAGAACCCCCGCGTGGTATAATGTGGTTGAAAGGAAGGGTAAACAACGATGGCGAATTTCCAGATGATGAGATCACATCAGTGGGAGATACACTTGTAAGTTTGACTACAAATTCTATTATTATGCTTATATACCAGCAGGATTAAATGTGTACTAGCAGTAGTAAATTGTGTACTAGCAGTGGTAAACACTAGCCATATTTGTAATTGAAGTTCATGAGCATCACTAACTCCATCTGAGCAGCATTGACACAAATAAGAGCATCAGTTACTCTAACAGCATCCAGAAGACTTTTAATCCCAACATTTCCTATATTTTTTTTTGCAGAAAGAATCTGATGACCAGATCAAGAAATTGTCCAATGAGATTACAGAAACAAAAAGAATACTTACTCAACTGATGGCACAGTTGAGTCAACAAGGGGTGCAGTTAAATTTGTCATCTCAATTGCCAGTAGCCTCAAATGCAAGCCAACAAGGGTCTACAGATTCCCAATCGCAAGGAAATGTGTCTCCAACAAAAGGAGTACCAACAGTATGTATTTCAACATGTTTCTTGTTATTCTTTTGTTTATATAATGCAACGTGTTTTATATATACATATAGGAACCTGCTAAAACTGTCGGACCTGAGAAAAAAGCCTAAGTCACGACAAAACGGGCCTCCAGATTCCCAATCAGAACAAAATGTGTCTCCAACACAAGCACTGCCAACAGTATGTATTTCAACATGTTTCTTGTTATTCTTTTGTTTAAATAATTTCTGATATATGTGCATGCAAAAATTCTTTTTTTAAGCCATTTAACTGCAAACTGTGGCACTTAAAGAAATCAAATATCGTTGCTTTGGGTACATACATGTGTTTTTTCAACGTACATATATATAATTCTTGATATATAATTCAATGTTTGATACAAGCGTCTTTTGTTACTACAGGTTACACTGCCAACTACAATGCAAAAGAAAAGTGACAACAACTGTGGACCAACAGCACCATCGAAGCGCAAAAGTAATGTCTCTATTGAAGCCCTAAAGCAAGCTATGCCGGCGAAGAGTCAAAAGTCTTTAAATTATGGTACTTGAGAATTTGATTATGTACGACATTACAATTGTATATTCTGTTCAGTTATATACATTCGAGTTTTATTCAATTTCAAATTTCTTTTTGTTTATGATTCTGTTTTATATATATATAATATACTCATTCCAGCAGCACTAGCATAGTACTAGCAGTAGCAACTCTGCTCCAACAGTACTAACTTAAAAATACCAGTAATAACCCTGTGACTAAAAGATGCAGTCATGTATTATGGTCACGCTTATCAACATTATTGGTCACTCTTTGTTTAATTCGATGTGTGACTAAATATTACAAAAGGCCACACAAACATAAAATTCAAGTGGCCATTGGATGATCAATAGTCACACAAAATACAAATTTCTTCACTTTAAACAGCATATGGTCACACTTATTAACACTTTTGGCCACTTTATGCTTAAGTGTATGTGACTAAATACCCAAAACAAACATGCTTTGTGTGACTGAATATTACAAAAGGCCATACAAACTAAAAATTCATGTGACCATTGGATGATCAATAGTCACACAAAATACACATTTTTTCACTTAAAACAGCATATGGTCACACTTATAAACACTTTTGGCCACTTTATGCTTAATTGTATGTGACTAAATACCCAAAACAAACATGCTTTGTGTGACTAAATATTACAAAAGGCCACACAAACTAAATATTCATGTGACCATTGGATGATCAATAGTCACACAAAATACACATTTCTTCACTTAAAACAGCATATGGTCACACTTATTAACACTTTTGGCCACTTTATGCTTAATTGTATGTGACTAAATACCCAAAACAAACATGCTTTGTGTGACTAAATATTACAAAAGGCCACACAAACTAAGAATTCATGTGACCATTGGATGATCAATAGTCACACAAAATACACATTTCTTCACTTAAAACAGCATATGGTCACACTTATTATCACTTTTGGCCACTTTATGCTTAATTGTATGTGACTAAATACCCAAAACAAACATGCTTTGTGTGACTAAATATTACAAAAGGCCACACAAACTAAGAATTCATGTGACCATTGGATGATCAATAGTCACACAAAATACACATTTCTTCACTTAAAACAGCATATGATCACACTTATTAACACTTTTGGCCACTTTATGCTTAATTGTATGTGACTAAATACCCAAAACAAACATGCTTTGTGTGACTAAATATTACAAAAGGCCACACAAACTAAGAATTCATGTGACCATTGGATGATCAATAGTCACACAAAATACACATTTTTTCACTTAAAACAGCATATGGTCACACTTATCAACACTTTTGGCCACTTTATGCTTAATTGTATGTGACTAAATAACCAAAACAAAGATGCTTTGTGTGACTAAATATTACAAAAGGCCACACAAACATAAAATTCATGTGGCCATTGGATGATCAATAGTCACACAAAATACACATTTTTTCACTTAAAACAGCATATGGTCACACTTATTAACACTTTTGGCCACTTTATGCTTAATTGTATGTGACTATATACCGAAAACAAACATGCTTTGTGTGACTAAATATTACAAAAGGCCACACAAACTAAGAATTCATGTGACCATTGGATGATCAATAGTCACACAAAATACACATTTCTTCACTTAAAACAGCATATGGTCACACTTATTAACACTTTTGGCCACTTTATGCTTAATTGTATGTGACTAAATACCCAAAGCAAACATGCTTTGTGTGACTAAATATTACAAAAGGCCACACAAACTAAGAATTCATGTGACCATTGGATGATCAATAGTACACATTTCTTCACTTTAAATAGCATATGGTCACACTTATTAACACTTTTGGCCACTGTTTTTTAAATTGTATGTGACTAACTTGAAAAAAACAACACACGATGTGTGACTAAATCATCACAAACGTCACATTTATTATATTTTCGTGTGGCCATAGGATGGGAAATAGTCACACATACTAATGAATCCAACAAAACTTGTGCCTAATTAGTCACACATATTCGGGTTTTGGTCACTCTTTTTCGATGAAAACGGCCACAAACTAAACAATGTGACTATATGATACCTACGGTGGCGCGACTTTTTGTCACACACACCAAAAAAAATGTGTGTGACTATATGCATATAGTCACGCATTTCCAGTGTGACGATAGGCAGAATCTGTACCAGTGTCTGAAATAACTCGGTAGCTTTCAGGATCAAGTGTCGGGTCTGGAAATTCTGCAGATACATATGTGTCTATATCTTCATTCCTTTGGACGTGTAAACTTTCTTTCACCCATAATAATAGATGACAATGTGGCAGACCTCTTTTCTGGAACTCAACTGTATACAAAACTGCAATGAAAGAGCATTAAATCACACATTTGAAGAATTTAGATTTTTAGTAAACGTATACATATATATGTAATGTAAACGGTACATGCTTCCACATAACCGAAAGGCCTGCTGTCTCTTAAGAATGTTATCAAAACATGGATCTTTCTTTCAAAGACACGATCAACAACATCAGGTCTGTCTGCGATTGTTACGTGGGGGAAGTTTTGCATATATTCTTTGATTTCTGGCCAACTGACGTTGCATGTGAATGTAATAAAGAAGGACGGGTTACCATGAAAATGGCATATAGCAAGCGCATCTAAATAGTGGGTATACATGTATCGTGGGCCTCCAGTGAAAGATGAAGGAAGTATTCTCCGTGAGCCTGCATCCGAGCCATTACAATCACCCCGTGAGATGGCATCATACAAACCTGCAATGTAGTCATTCCTTATGTCGTTCTGCTTCTCTCGAATATAGTCTAATCATGACTGTTCGATGCTGCAATACGCTGTTACAACATATTCCTGAAATAGGCGACCACTTCTTGTTATTAAATTATACTGATCCTGTCGGTCATGTAGCTGGTATGCATAGTACATTTTCATTGACATCTTCCTAGGAGCATCAGATGTTTCATTGCTTGTATCAGCTAATGTAAGACCCAAATGGTATACTTGTTCGTCGTAGATAAAAAGGAGTGGGAAATGTAATGACATGTATAAAGGATGCAGTTTGTTAATTCGTTGCGGAGTACCGTTGTGTTTCTCAATAATAACATCATAGTCAGTTGCTACATCCGGACCACCTTCGAATACTATCGCAGCAATTGAATCTCCTAAAGGTAATTCATACTGCCTTGAACCAATGACACCAAAGAGCTTGACTTTAAACTCGGGGATATCAGCCTCTGCCATCTAGTTTCTTGCTGTTCTAAACACTTGCACCAATTCATTGTGATTGTCCAAAAATTCTATCAAGCCTTCTGCAATTTCTCTCTGTAGCCCCTCACCATTTCTCTGGAAATTTTCCAAACGATTGGCGACCTCGTTATCTGTGTCATATATATAAAGCTGTAAAAACTTAGGTCCTTTTCTTGGCTCCGGACACGTACTTCCTATCCAATGGTAAATCTGCCCTGAAATTTTGAAGACATAAGGACCGCGACCTGTGTTAATAGACTTATCGATCTCAGCGCCTAAAGATATCATTGCAAACATCTGATTGTAGGCTCTAATATTTTCCATAAAATGCCTGTCAGTGAACAATTGCTTTATATATTATGGATAGTCATCGTGCGCAGGCAGTTGTACTTGGCCTCTGTTGCAACACCTGCGATATTCTGGATGCAGGCATGAACTTCTCGCGATTCTTTCATCGGACCAGAAAAGAGCTGATGCGTGGTTTTGCAACCTTACAACAGGTTTTACCTCTCGAGGGATCTCAAGAGGCTTACAACCCCACCAGGCAGTGTACCTGACCGATGTAGTATAGTGTAGTGGTAAGTACGGGGGATTGATCGTTCTCCACAGGGAATAGTGTTCGTTAGGTATGAAAAACTACTCTAATTAGGTCTAAGGGTGAAGGAAGATTATTTTTGTATTTTTATATTTTTTTATGAAAGCAAGTAAAATCTCGGGTTTGAAGGAGTGGGCGGAATTAGTTGCTAGTCAACTAACCCAAATAACTACAAATGCAAGTAAAATAAAATGACGAAAATGAAAAGGTTGGTAAAACTTATATGGAGAGAAATGTGTTTACTTAGATTTCCTTACTCCCTAACTATCTTTTACCGGTTGATTAGTGTGTATTAATTGCGTGGATGACGGGTGTATTTCTTAATACCAATCGTGGGGTGGCGTACGTACTTCCCCAACTCTATGAACTCCTACTTCACTCCTATGTCGAGCCGGCTAAGAAGCTCCTAACATGGGATCACTAGAATTCGCTCATGCATTAAATACAACCATAAAAACCTTAGTACGCATTGGTTCATGTTTCTTAAGACGTTCAAGCAAGTTACCGAATAGGAAGTTAGCCAGTTTTCTTAAGCCTAACATCGATGAACAATCATCCAATACAATTAATAACACACTAATAACCAATAATCAATAGCTAGGTTTCATTAGATCTAAGCAAACACAAGATAAATCTAGCCTAGCATGTTAATCAAAAGACAAGAACAAGATGTAATCAAACAACACATAGACATATTGAATGATTAAATAATCACTTATCTTCAATTAAACATGGGAGATCCAAGGGTATGAAAACCCTTAAAAATGGAAGAAATTCGTCTAGGGTTTCTCCTCCAAAGTTACACACAATAAGTTCCACACCAATGACAAAAAATTGCAAAACTATATATAGAGTTTAAGGGCTGATGGCGTCACGTTATGGATCCTGACGCCGTCACCTCGCCGCTTTTAGGGTTCCCGGATGGCCTTCCTGACGCCGTCCCTCTTTAGACCTCCAAAATCCGTTCTGGCTTATCAAAGCTTGACGCCGTCAGATTATGGCTTGACGCCGTCCCTCTTTAATTTAAGCCGTGACGACCTTGATCACATTAAAGGGTGACGCCGTCAGATTTTTCATGCAAAATTCTCTGGCTTATCATGAGTAATTTTCATATCCACTTCTTTTGCCAAGCCATGACGCCGTCTGGACCAATTCCTGACGCCGTCAAAGGTACTTTCCAGCATAATTTTGAGACTTTGTCGTTTTCTTCACTTTTATGCTCCAAAAACGTCCAAAATGCTTCCTTTTCCAGATTTCTTCTCCAAAGTACCTAAAATGACAAAAGGAACGATTTAGGGCAATATTTGATCAAATAAATACGATTTAGGGCTTAAATGACCCCTTAAAAGCGGTACACTTTTCGCTTCATCAAATACCCTTACACTTGAGATTTGCTTGTCCTCAAGCAAATGCGCTTTTATTCTAATCAAAATACAAGTTAGGGGTCATTTAACACTAATATAAAAGTAATTACAATAAATAGTCGTTCCACTTTAATCATAATAAGCACGGAGATTACAAACTAGCACCTCACAAGTAGTGTTTAGATACTCACATCTCTCAAGTGTCATCAAAATAAATCTCATAAATGAAAACGGATAATATCTCTCACTACCTGTCATAGCAAATAGATTACCATAGGCTTGGGAAAGGATCGAAAACCTCCTCCACTAGGCGTAAGCACCTAAAATAAACTATCAAAGAGGGCTTTTACATGGGTTATAACGTTAGGTGTAGGGAAAAGGAAAACACGGTTTTGTTGGATAAAGGATATTTTACTGGTGGCGAGTTAAAGATCTTGATCAATTACATGTACTATACAATGTTGCTAAGCCAAGACTCGACTCAATCTTAAGCTAAAAACAAAATAACAAAAACATAAAACAAACATAAAATGAAACGGGATGGTAGTCCGTATGTTTTTTCTATTTTTCTTTTTCTCATTTTTTTTGTATTTTTCTTGATTTTTTTTTTTTATTTTTTATTTTATTATTTTTTCTTTCTTTCATACACTCTTGCCCTACCATCCAAAATAATACATCATAGGGGCGTTGCATTCCCCTTACACTTGAACTTTTACATAACTTTACAAATAACTATTCTAATGACTCGAATTAAGATAATCGAAAAACTTGGAGTACTTTTAAAATATTTAGCACATATGGGGGTAATAAATGATGTTCTTCCCCATTACTCCATTACACTAGTACTTTACCCATGAGTCCCAATCGTCCCAAAACAATATGTACAAGGATATGACTCGATTTAGCAACCATGTAATCAATTAGATAATTAACTTGGGTTTAAACAAATGTTGTCACAATAATGCACTAAAAATGAGTGCATACAAGGTAGGCTAAGGCGATTTGGGTGTACATTTAAGTGGGGTGTAACAAATTCTTCCTTTAAGTAAAATGCTTAAAGGTCGAAGCGAAAAGATAGGCTCTGAGGGGTGTACTAGGGGTATCGTGTACCAAAAATGGGTACAACGCAAAGGGTGTGGGAGAATTACTTGACCAATGTAGCCAAAGTAATTATAACAAAAATACAGGTGTAAAACAATGGGTTAATCCTAATGCCTCTTATCATGTAGTAAATCTGACTACACGAATGTAGTCTCACTTGTGGCCTTGGAATGGTCCTAACGCAAGTTCTAGAATCTAAGTGCTACCGGTACACACATCATAGCATAAATGCTTTTCCTACCAATTCTAGGGGCGAACCTCACATATTTGGGGGTGGAAATTTTTTTTAGTGGTACGGTTTTTGTGCTAGTCATATAACTCCTATCCATGAGATGCTCATTAAGATCAAAGTTTCACTCCTAAATGTTGTAAAAAATTTTAAATTTGGCACTAAAATTGCCCTAACAGGTATTTATCTCAGTTTTATTACACATCTACCATTAAACAAACAAAAATCAAGTGCAATTGTATTCTCTAAAGTATCGTGCTTTTACCCCCCCTTACACTTAAGATGAACATTGTCCCCAATGTTCAAATAACAAGATGTAAAAGCATAAAGTAAAAGAATGAAATCAAATACTCCCCTGATTCGCTCGGTGGATAATGAAGTAACATGGTTAAATCTTCTTCCAAGAGAATGTAAAAGCTCCAAGACTAAGGCATCACCAAAAGCTTGATTCCACATACATTTCCTTGTCCAAAATAACCTATTAAACCTGAGAAAACAAACACGAAAACCTGCATAACATCGGCGGGATAAATTCTATATATATGGATATAATGCTTGTGGAACGATAATTTTGCAGATTCCTGGAGATTATAAGTTAGAGATTTAATAGAAACTTTTTATGAAAACAAAACTTTCAAAAATTTTCAGAAAATTAAACCTGACGCCGTCAGGTTGTAAAGCCTGACGCCGTCAGAAATAATCTGACATAATTCTCATGTTAAGTTTCCGGAAAAATTTTGGAAAAACCTCTAACTTACTTCCTGGAAATCCTGCAAAACATCATTGACTCGATACAAGCATTTGACTCAAACAAATACTAATATGTATGTTAATTTATTATTACTACGATTCATGTTCATTTGTTCTAATAAACCGATTTGGATTTCCCTTACACTTAACTTTTGCAAAATACCTTTATATGTAGTTAAGACGAAGTTAAAAACAAAATAAAGCATTTTCACAACTTAGTTTTGAACATGAATCAATAATAATAAAAATTAAACACACATACGGAAACAAATAAATTCAAACAAACAAATAAATAAACACACAAAGCAAATAAAGCTTGGGTTGCCTCCCAAGAAGCGCTTTTCTTTATTAACGAGTCTTGTAGCTAGACTCAAAGTCCTTCTACCCTATGTAAGTGAGCTCGTCATCGAGGACGTCTTTAGGGTTAAGCTTGGATTGAAGTTTCCTATTGGTCCGCTTAGTACAATATATCCTTTCAAACTTCTCTCCATCCGGGTCATACAATGTCATCTTAATATGCCATGACCCATCTCCATCTTTGGGTGGTTTGTCCCAATTCCACTTATGATCATCTTCCTCACAAGTCCACTTATTCATTCCTAGGTTAATTGGCAAAACTCCTAGGAAATCAATCATCTTCCTAAAAACTAGAGAGTCTTCAAATGGATCCAATTCGGTGTCCCTAGCCAAGAGTTGTTCTACCGCATGTGTTCGGTTCACAAAGTCCTCTTCTAGGTAAAATGGGCGTTGGGGTCCTATGAAGTCTCTATCAATCCAAGGTCCATATCTAGATGGTCTCCTATTTGATTCTAACCAATGTGGTGTTGGTTCCTCACTAGTATCATAGGCATGTTTCTTAACATCATAGACTGACCAAGTATCACCTTCTCCTACCGCTATCTTAGATTCCTTGCAATCAATCATAGCACTAGCGGTCGCCAAAAATCCTCTACCTATCAACAAGGGGCATGTAGGGTCGCTAACCATATCAAGGACGTGGAAATCGGCTAACATGGTTAGTTTTCCTATGTGTACTAACACGTCCTTGACTACTCCAACCGGGTAAGCAACACTTCCATCTGCTAAGCCTATTATCACCTCGGTTTCTTCAAGTTTTCCTAGTTTTAGAGAGGTGTAGAGAGGTAACGGAAGTAGGTTAAGGCTTGATCCAAGATCGGCTAATGTGTCATAAGCCTCCGAATTACCGATCTTGCAAGGTAGAACAAATAAGCCCGGATCATCTAACTTCTTAGGTAGCTTGTTTTGAACGAAGGCGGTCCCTTTTTCGCCTAACTTGAGCTTCTTCTCATCCAACACATCAATAACCGGACTTTCAAGGTGGAGCTCCTTGAATTCTTCGTCAAGGTTTTGAGTGGGAGGTGTTTCAACTATGACTTGGGTTTGTTTGAAACACGTGCTCATGGAATTGACCGAATAATATTGTGGACAAGAACTAGGGGACGAAACCGATGAAATGGCGTTGATGTTTAGTTTCGGGTTCTTGACTGTGTTGCTAGGGAGTGCTCCCATTTCTCGGTCATTGAGGGCTTTCAACAAGGTGTCAATCTTATTGGTCATCTCGCTTTGTTTTTGTTTGAAATCGGCTTCAAACTTGGCTAAACGAGCTTCTTGAGATGCCATAAATTGGGACATCAATCCTTCAAAGTTATTGGTACTACCATAATTGTTGGAAGGATTGTTATTGAAAGTACGGTTCGAGTTGGAACCGCTTGATTGGAAACGATTAGGTGGGTTGGAAGAACTGGTTTGTTGTGCGTTTTGGTTTTGTTTCCACCTAAGGTTTGGGTGATTTTTCCATGAGGGGTTGTATGAATCACCGTAGGGGTTTGGCTCGGGTTTGAAAGTGTACCACTTGTCTCCCGCTCCGTCGGTACACGAGGATGCGTAGTCCGCAAAAGCTTGTTCGGGGAGTTCCATGCAATCACGAGTGTCGTGGGGACCACTACATAATTCACATGAAGAAGTGATTTTGTTCACTTGGCCTGAAGGTTTAGGAGCCTCGTAGGATTTCATAAGAAACTTGACTTGGTCTTCAAGTTCTATGATCCTACGGTCGGAAGTGCTTGAATTGTTCGAAGGCAAAGATATTGCCTTGACCATTTTATTCAAATCACGGGGATCACTCCAACTTTCGTTGTCATAAAGAGCAAGATCTTCTAGGAGAGCCCATGATTGTTCCGCACTTAGATCACGTAGCTTACCACCAGCCGATTGGTCAATGGTTTGCCTCGTGGAGAGATTGATATGGTCATAGAAGATTTGGACTTGGAGCCAAAGTTCTATGCCATGGTGAGGGACTTTTTGGAGTAAGTCCTTGAATCGAGTCCATGCCTCGTAGAGGGTTTCGCCTTGACGTTGTTGGAACATCAAGATATCATTCCTTAGCTTGGTAGTTCTTCCCGGTGGGAAAAACTGAGCAAGGAAACGAGTGGTGAGATCATCCCAAGAGGTGATGGATCCTGCGGGTAGACGCTCTAGCCATTGACTAGCTTGGTCCCGCAGAGAGAATTGAAAGAGACGCAGTCGGGTCGTCTCTCGAGTGGCAACATCAAGGTCTATGGAATCAACGATTTTGAGAAAGTCCTTGAGATGTTGCATTAGGATCTTCAGAACGAAGTCCATGGAATGCGCATCCACTTTGCACCAACCGGATGGTGTCGGATCGCAAGGGAGTGACATTGGCTCCTTGAGTGAGCTCAATGGTGTTTCGATAGACATGGTGGCTAGGACGAGAGTAGTCTCCTAAGGTACGGGCTCTAGGAGGTGGTGGTGGTTGTTGTGGTGGGTTGTTGGGATCAAGGATATTACCACCTTCCATGATGTCGGATGGTAATGGTTATGAACAAAGAAACAAAGAAAAAAGATAGACTAAGAAAACCTAGAAAAATAAAATAAAAATCTCACTAGAAAGGAATCTAGTGAGTAGACCTAATAAAATAAAAATTCAACCTAAACAATAACTATTCCCCAGCAGCGGCGCCAAAAACTTGATGCGTGGTTTTGCAACCTTACAACAGGTTTTACCTCTCGAGGGATCTCAAGAGGCTTACAACCCCACCAGGCAGTGTACCTGACCGATGTAGTATAGTGTAGTGGTAAGTACGGGGGATTGATCGTTCTCCACAGGGAATAGTGTTCGTTAGGTATGAAAAACTACTCTAATTAGGTCTAAGGGTGAAGGAAGATTATTTTTGTATTTTTATATTTTTTTATGAAAGCAAGTAAAATCTCGGGTTTGAAGGAGTGGGCGGAATTAGTTGCTAGTCAACTAACCCAAATAACTACAAATGCAAGTAAAATAAAATGACGAAAATGAAAAGGTTGGTAAAACTTATATGGAGAGAAATGTGTTTACTTAGATTTCCTTACTCCCTAACTATCTTTTACCGGTTGATTAGTGTGTATTAATTGCGTGGATAACGGGTGTATTTCTTAATACCAATCGTGGGGTGGCGTACGTACTTCCCCAACTCTATGAACTCCTACTTCACTCCTATGTCGAGCCGGCTAAGAAGCTCCTAACATGGGATCACTAGAATTCGCTCATGCATTAAATACAACCATAAAAACCTTAGTACGCATTCGTTCATGTTTCTTAAGACGTTCAAGCAAGTTACCGAATAGGAAGTTAGCCAGTTTTCTTAAGCCTAACATCGATGAACAATCATCCAATACAATTAATAACACACTAATAACCAATAATCAATAGCTAGGTTTCATTAGATCTAAGCAAACACAAGATAAATCTAGCCTAGCATGTTAATCAAAAGACAAGAACAAGATGTAATCAAACAACACATAGACATATTGAATGATTAAATAATCACTTATCTTCAATTAAACATGGGAGATCCAAGGGTATGAAAACCCTTAAAAATGGCAGAAATTCGTCTAGGGTTTCTCCTCCAAAGTTACACACAATAAGTTCCACACCAATGACAAAAAATTGCAAAACTATATATAGAGTTTAAGGGCTGACGGCGTCACGTTATGGATCCTGACGCCGTCACCTCGCCGCTTTTAGGGTTCCCGGATGGCCTTCCTGACGCCGTCCCTCTTTAGACCTCCAAAATCCGTTCTGGCTTATCAAAGCTTGACGCCGTCAGATTATGGCTTGACGCCGTCCCTCTTTAATTTAAGCCGTGACGACCTTGATCACATTAAAGGGTGACGCCGTCAGATTTTTCATGCAAAATTCTCTGGCTTATCATGAGTAATTTTCATATCCACTTCTTTTGCCAAGCCATGACGCCGTCTGGACCAATTCCTGACGCCGTCAAAGGTACTTTCCAGCATAATTTTGAGACTTTGTCGTTTTCTTCACTTTTATGCTCCAAAAACGTCCAAAATGCTTCCTTTTCCAGATTTCTTCTCCAAAGTACCTAAAATGACAAAAGGAACGATTTAGGGCAATATTTGATCAAATAAATACGATTTAGGGCTTAAATGACCCCTTAAAAGCGGTACACTTTTCGCTTCATCAAGAGCATTGCAATAATCACATTTGTAGTTGTAGTGGCCCATATATATGTATGTGCTTGGAGGTCCTGTATATAGGAGATGAGATCATGAGAAAATGGAAGAAACACACTAGCTGAATAAGGTGGAAATAAGCAAGACTATACAAACCTTGCCTGGCACACGCTCTTCTATTTGGTGTCACATCTGTATGAGGCCATGCACTCGTTGAAGAAGTTAAACGGGCTGCAAGAAAAGTCAAAACTATTGTTAAGAAAGTGAAAGAGGGCCTCATCATATGATAATATAAAAATCGTTTAAAATGAATAAAGCGTGTGATCAAAAATTTAACATAAGGAAGCATATTTTCAGTATATGTAGTCTAAATAGTTAAAAGATTGTTTTGACAAATAGTAAGAACAAAACAACGAAGCATCAAACCTTGGCAAACACGTGTTGGTCTATTGTTTCTGGTACGCGCAGACGCCTCGGTTGTTGTTGAAGAAGTTAAACGGGCTGCAAGAAAAGGCTAAAATGTTGTTAAGAAGCTCAAAGACAGCGTGACCATATGATAATATAAAAGCTGTTTAAAATGAATGAAGATATGAATACAGAAAAAGGAAAATTATAAAAATCGTTTAAAATGAATAAAGTGTGTGATCAAAAATTTAACATAAGGAAGCATATTTTCAGTATATGTAGTCTAAATAGTTAAAAGAATGTTTTGACAAATAGTAAGAACAAAACAACGAAGCATCAAACCTTGGCGAACACGTGTTGGTCTATTGTTTCTGGTACGCGCAGACGTCTCGGTTGTTGTTGAAGAAGTTAAACGGGCTGCAAAAAAAGGCAAAAATGTTGTTAAGAAGCTCAAAGAGAGCGTGACCATATGATAATATAAAAGCTGATTAAAATGAATGAAGATATGAATACACAAAAAGGAAAATTGGAACCTTGCAAATGATGGATTTGTCGATTCACTTCGGTACCCACATGTTCAGTGGCAGCCGATGAAGAACATGGGTCACCTGTAATATGGATGCATACACTAAGAAATATGTATGGTCCATAAATTGTGTGATTAAATATGAATGGATAGTTGTAATATATTAAGAAACTTTAGTAAGAAGTAGGAAACCTTGCGTGGGAAGTGTTGAAGCACGCGGTAGTGTTTGTGTAGTTGTCACATTTGTTGCCGAAGGGCACACGTTAGCTGGAACAAAGGAAACAAATATCAGTAGGTAAGCAAAAGAAGGGAAATGCATCTGCTAATAAAATTAAGTGTATATGGAAGATGAGATCATGAGAAAATGGAAGAAACACATTAGCTGAATAAGGTGGAAATAAGCAAGAGTATACAAACCTTGCCTGGCACGCGCTCTTCTATTTGGTGTCACATCTGTATGAGGCCGTGCACTCGACGTAGAGCGTGCTGAAAAAATTAACATAAAGAAGCTTAGTTTTAGTATATATAGTCTAAATAGTTAAAACAATGTTTTGACAAATGCTACCAACGAAGAAACGAAAAAAATGAAGGAATAGGGAAGCAATACCAGAAGAAGCAAGCGCCAATACTATTCTGGTACGTGCAGACACCTCGTTTGTCATTGAAGAAGTTAAACGGGCTGTAACAAATGAAAAAAATGTTCTTAAGAAGCTGAAAGAGTACCTGACCATATGATAAAGGGCAAATACAAAAAACAATGTTTTGACAAATGCTACTAACGAAAAAACAAAAAAATTGAAGCAATAGGGAAGCAATACCAGAAGAAGCAAGCGCCAATACTATTCTCGTACGTGCAGACACCTCGTTTGTCGTTGAATAAGTTAAACAGATTGTAAGAAAAGGCAAAAATGTTGTTAAGAAGCTGAAAGAGTGCCTGACCATATGATAAAGGGAAAATACAAACCTTGGCGAACACGTGTTGGTCTGTTGTTTCTGGTACATGCAGACACCTCGGTTGTCGTTGAAGAAGTTAAACGGGCTATATGAAAAGACAAAAATGTTGTTAAGAAGCTGAAAGAGTGCCTGAGCATATGATAAAGGGCAAATACAACAGTAACTAAAAGTAAGTTTTGTAACATACATAAGAGATCTGCTGGTGCACCAGCTGCTCCGTAAGATGATCCTGAAGCTGTTTTATCTTTTTGCCAACCGCAGTTATCTGTGTCATTGTGTTCAAAGACTTTACGTTTTCCTTTATCCACTGGTGTTGGAGTTATGGGACCACATGAGTCGATATGGTCTGAATACAGTATGTGTGTATATTGGACATCTGGTACGTTGGTATGGGCTGAAATAACAACAGTTGTAACAAATTACACACAGATAACCTTTGAGAAGCAATGCCAAAGATTAAAGGAGGAAAAATAAGGAAGGATCAGTATACGCACATATTTTTTTCGTTGGCGAGAAAGGCAACAACCCACTAATATGGTCTTTGCTATAATCAGCATTGGTTGTTTGATGACCATGACATACATCATTAGCCACAATTTCAGATGAAAGGATATGAGCTTTCTCTAACACTACTTCAGGTAATTCATAAACCTGTGATGCCGCCCGTTTTTGTGTGCGGCTCAGTTCTATAGCATTAGGATAATCTGCCAAAGTTTCTTTGTCCAAATTATGGTGGAAACTTTTGCTAGGTTCTCTATTTGTGACACATTCATGATTACAGGGCTTCTTAACAACATAAGATAAACATGTACCAGTTTCATCTACATCAGTGAGTGGCCTCTTGCCTAGCATAATTACATTCTGAGACTGCGTTCCTTCAGAAGCAATGAACATGTGTGCAGATTCTAAAGACCTAGGAGACGCAACCCTACGCCTGGCCTTTTCTTTCGTACGCATATTAATAATACTAAAGAACACAGTATTTAATGCAAAAGGAAATAGCTCATTTGCTAATAAATTAAAAAGAAGGACAGTCGTAAAAAAAACAGAAGTCCATAGCAGCGGCAAGCACATAAAAGTGAACCACCAGCATAATATACAAAGGGATTGCATGCAATTGTTAAAAGGAAACATAAATATAAGTTATTGGCATGATACACATGCAAATGAAATGTGCCTGTAAATGAAAGGATTCCAGGCATGCAAAGTAAGATTAACACCATAATAAGTACCACAAAAGTAATAAACATGGGCATATCGATTTCAGTATACCTTTGTAGAAGCTGCAAACGCGTATTTTACCTGCACACTGAAAAGCACAGCTGTGAAAATATATATACAACAAAAACCTACAACACATACGTAAAGAATGATAAAACACCTACCAATCGCCTTTCCTTCTTCTTATCGGATTTTTTTTTTTTTTTTTTTTTTTTTAGTTTGGTGAGAATGTATCTAAAGCTTTGATATGCAGAAGCTTCTAATGGCAGGAAAAGTGCATGTGTATGTTTTGTCGTACTTGAAATACAATCTCCACCATACGATGGTATAGTTAGGTGGGAAAGTACAATGTAAGCAATATTGGGCCAAGTTAGCGAAACAGGCCGGTGGATTTTGGGCTAATGCAGGCCCATTGTTGTTTTTTTGCGCCAAATCGCCAAATGTGGCAGTGTAAAATGAATGTAAAACGACGTCGTGACTGGCGCCCTATAAGGTATATATATAATTCTGGCCTCATTAAAAAGGTTAATGTTCGTACATTAAGGCAATGAGGAGCTAGTTAGCAGTTTAGAGTAACAATGCGATGTAAGTCTTAAGTTAAGCGGGAGCTTTTTTAATGAAAAATATTCATTAAAAGCCAACATATAACTAGCTAGTGTCTAAAACTAATGCAGTTACAGGCTAGTGTTAGATTAATTAAACATATAAAGTAGAGGTGGCAAAACGGGCGGGCCGGGCGGGCACGGGCTACGGTTCAAACGGGCTACGGGCTAAATGGGTGCGGGCCAAACGGGTTCGGGCCAAACGGGCACATTTTATACAAATCGCTTTAGAAAAGACCCAAAACGACGAAATAAATTCCGAAAACGTAATACCTCATTTATATTTAAAAAATTAAATATATTATATCTATAAGTTTTTCTTTAAAAACAATTGTAATGTTCTCCGCCCGTTTGTGCCCATTTAACTTTTAAATGGGCAATATATGTCCATTTCAAAAAAAGGAGGGGACCAAATGTGCCCAAATCTTTTAAAATTTTTCCCAATTAGCCCATTTTTTTGAGTTTGGGCACAAATTGCCACCTCTAATATAAAGGATCAATCTCATGTAATCATATTATAACAATAACATCAAAGTAAACTTACTTGATGATAGAACCGACTGAGGATATGATTAGATGATGAAGCCATAGCGTTAGGGTTAGTCGATTCCGGTAGTGATGTCAATAATCCGATGGAGGGATTTCTCTCTAGTTGTTTTTTTTTAAAGAACGGCACCACACTTGAAATCTCTCTAGTTAATGGTGTTTGACATGAGAGAATATGTTCTTGACAAGATACATGAATGATGACCACAACCCTGATTATATTTCTGTTATGGTAGTTACTTTCATCAAGTAAATGCCATTTGGTAGTTAGAGGTATAATATGTCATTAATGCATACTTTAGGGTCAAAATGGTCTAAGGCCACATCTAAAGGGATTTATTCTAACATTTTCTCACTTGGCCGTAAGACCATTTATTCATATATATACATAAACCTGAAAATTTATATTGGCCAATTACAAGTTTATGTGAATAACCATAATTTCATAATAGCACCAAAGCAAGGAACGAAGGAGTACAAATTAACTTTGTGTTGTGATCCAATTTGGTAACACACATGATATCGCAATACTTTCTTAGCAGATCTAGTGTAAGTTAATTTGTACTCCTTCGTTCCTTGTAGATATCGCAATACTTTCTTAGCAGCTTTTCAGTGATGTAGGCCAGGATTAGATTGAAACCTGCCTAACATGCCGCATAGATAAGCGATATCTAGTCGAGTACAAACTTGAGCATACGTTAAGCTTCCTACTATGGAAAAATAAGGAATTCGCTTCATTTCCTCATGTTCAACCTTAGTTTTCATACATTGATGAGACCTAAAAACATTACCCTTAATTACGAGAGCGACCGTGGGGGAGCAATGTTGCATATTGAACCTATTGAGTACACGTTCAATATATGCCTTTTGGGACAATCCTAATGTCCCATTGGCTCGATCTCGGTAAATTTCAATTCCAATAACATAAGAAGCCTCCCCAAGATCTTTAAAGTCAAAGTTTCTAGAAAGAAAAAGTTTTGACTCACACAACAAATCAATATTATTACTTGCTAAAAGGATATCATCAACATAAAGCACAAGTATAATAAAGTTGCTCCTACTCATCTTGAGGTATACGTACTGTAACACCCCCCAAAATCGGTACAACGGAAGCATACAATATCATGTGTGTTACCAAATTGGATCACAACACAAAGTAAAGAGAACGGATTTACCTTATCCGTTTAGAAAGAAATAACATCATCAAAAGCATTTAGTTTTACATCTTTCAAAATAATGCAGAAATATAGTCCCATAAAAGAATTTAAGCGGTCCCAAATATATATCAGAGTAGTCTATGACCATGCCCTGCCAAGCGCCTTGCAAAAGTCAAACAACAACAAGAGAAATCACACACCTGAGAAATACATGCTAAAAGTGTGAACACGAGGTTGGTGAGTTCATAGGTTTGCGTAAATAACCATGTAGAGTAAAAACATCCAGAGTTCAAAAGAGAGCTTAGCGATCATTGTGTCGGCCACAATGTCATGAAAACATAGTTTACCTATAATTAAAACAATAATGTAGACCACAGGGTTTTCGAGTGTAAACAATTGATCACATAAACGTCAAATTTAGCATAAGTGTACATTACATAATGCACAATATCAAAAAGAATATCCACAAAGGGGGTCATAAGGCATTATCCTAAAATACTCGCACTTCCCGATTCCAAATCTAAATAGGTTATACATCCGACAATTTACTCGTCCTGGCAAGTTGGTGCATCCACAAATCCAGATGTATATATATCCTGGCAAGTTGGTCAACCAAAGTCCGGATATACATCCTGGCAAGTTGGGCAACCAAAGTCCGGATATACATCCTGGCAAGTTGGGGAACCAAAGTTCGGACCAACAAGATATACGGTTCATGAATGGGCAAATAATGGGATACTAAACCTTAGCCTCGCCCACGTAATAATCATAATAAAGTCACAATTCAACATTTCAGTCCAATCCAGAAAAGGTTTTGCATATTTCTCACCCCAATATATCAATAAAACAGTAATACAAGTAACTCATGTAAATATATATCTTTAAACACTTGGGTCTATGAGAAAATAATCACATATGTAACAGATAAACACATAACGCATTCGAATAACCAAATCAAATATTTCAGCCAAACAATAGAGTTTTGAGTAAACTATTCTCGTATCCAAATAAACAAGCATTGATTTTAGTTAAAAACGAGCATGTATTCTCACCCCAAAACAGTTATAAAACAAGTAAAATGGTAGGGGCCATGAACTTACCTCACAATGAAGCAACGAAAATATCACAATTGGCATCAAGTAGAAAAACACAACGGTATCAAGAGTACAGGAACAACAGTACGGGATCGGCACAAGCTAATAAGTATATAGCTATCTCAGAATACGTCTCGTAAAGTAAATGAGTTTTCAAAAGACAAAGTGTCTTAGTTTTCGTGGAATACTCGTATCAACAATTGTAAAAAGTCTAGTATCATTGCTCATAAGAAAAGTTCAGTATCAACGTTTCGTGTGGTGGTAAGAAAACATAGACTCAAAAATACGCACAACAAAAGGAATAGACAACGACATAGTCGAGAGAAGTACTGACGAGGACTTGAGTCGAGAAGGAAATGACAAAAGAAGTCGAGAAAGTAACGACAAAGAATTTTGTCAAGAAAATAAGTCAATTGATAAGTTTCGGTATTTACCCCATAATCCCAAATGGTTTGTATAAAACATAAGCGTTTTAAAATGAAAATAAGATTAAGTAAAGAAACTTTATAAAATTTCGCCATGATCCGTTCACTTATTGAACATTCCCAAATCTAGAGACTTTGTTGCAATCAATTTTCCCAAATCAATTTATTAGAAAACAAATATAGAAAACAAGGTGTATTTTATTGATTATTAGATATTATTTCCTTATTGTGTGTCCGTTACGGATAGAATATATTAAATTCGTTATGAGTCTAATACATTATATCCGTTCAAAGTCCAATAAGTCCAAAATGTCCAATGTCCAATAATTATCAATACAAGTCCAATAATTGTCCAAATTGTCGAAGTCAAAATCGGATATCCAATGTAAGTCCATTTGTCCAAATAATATAACTTTGATATAAGTCCAAGTCAACCAAGTCACAATCCGAAATTTTAGTCCGTTATCTGTTATATGTAAAATCCGAACTTCGAATTTCAATCCCGTAGTAACCGAAACGTACCAATAACATAAAAATCTAATAAACTTAAACAAATAACTTCGAACAAAATTTTAAAATCACAAATCCAACCCAAACGTCAACCATGGGCTTCGGCCCAACCTAAAACTAACCAAAAGCACTCAAATTGGGCTCGACCCATAACCAAACAAACACACCTTAATGAACTCTAGGCCTGCCATCACAAATAAACACAACACTTTCACAATCCTAAATACAAACACATACTCATTCTCAGATTCGAACCTCCATGCATTTTTATTACTAACCGAATCACACGAGACACCCTATCGCGTGTTTATTTGTTTACTCCATAGCTTCTGTCTCTAAAAACACATACCGGTTGTTATTGGGTTACATTTGAGAGAGTAGTGAGCGTTTAGAGTTTCGATGTTTCAAGAATCGATAGCAAGGTTTCATTGCCCTCTGATTTCTTAATGTAAGGTATTTCGGTTCTTTTTTTTAGTTTGTGGATATGTGTTTGTGTTTGTTTAATATTTGCGATAAGTCTGATATGTGATAATGAGTGATGAATTTATATTGTTTGGTACAAGTAGTGTTTTATTTAGATGTCATGATCTTTCAATATTTTTTTAAATTTGTATGGTTTTATAAGATTTTTGTTCTTAAACCTTTTTCTATGGGTAGTACTAAAAATTGGATTGCGTGAAATGGAACTGTGTTTTGTAGTCAAGCGTATTTTAGGCCTACCGAGAACCGTATGGCATAAAAGTACTTGCTTGGGAATCTATTGTTTGCAGTTAGGGGTTAGAGAAAGTGAAATTGAGTATGTGGTTTGGAATGTGCAACTATGTAGTTTACTTCTACTGTTTGGTGCTTTATCTGTTGCAGATTTTTAGTTTGTTAGTGCATTAGGTGTGTTATGTTCATGCAAATAGGGGTTATGGTAAGGGAAATTGAGTAACTTTGCTTCAAATGTTTGGTGTTTTTGGGTGTTTTCTGATTATAAATGCGTGGTTATTTTGGGTGTTTGATGTTTTGGAATGATTTGGGATGTTTCTAATGTGAATGATAAATGCGACGTTACCAACCATGATTTTGGCATGGGAAAAATCATATGGTATAAACTGAGATTGTATTTTGCAGCATATTTGATATTTGGGCCAGGGTACTAGATTTGGGATTTCAATGACTATTATAAAGCAAGTTGTGTGAAAACTAAACGCGAAATAGTAGGACTGTGAAACGTTTGTTAGGTCAGTTGATGAGTCACTCATATATTGTATTAGTGGAAATTGCGGACATTAGTGGCATATCAAGTGGTCTAACCATCGTCTCATAGGTATCTAGATTGCCCAAATTCTGCTTTTACATGTTGTTCGGACAACAGTGAAAAATGGTGTTTGGACAATGATTTCACAACTTCGTTACTCAGTTGCTACATAATCTTTTGGGTTAGCTGCATTTTTTGCAGCTGTTTTCCATTATCAAAATAATAAACAAAATTAATTTGATTTGTGGTAGGACAAGTTTACTAGCTTTTCATCCATGGCGGTTGGCCTTAGTTTTGGTGAGGCAAAAACCGTATGGCATAAAATGTAACTGTATATCTGGCTAGGGTAGTAGATGTGGAATTTCAAAGACTGTCACATGTTTTGTAGATCTCATTTGGATGCTATTAAGGGTCTTTTCTTATATCTGAACTGCCAGTGATGTTGTTATCGTGCGAATTCTATGCGGCGTAACCAATGGTTTTCACCACATGGGTTAGCTGCAAGACAGGTACATGTTTTATTTTAACGTTAATACTTTACATTTTTATGAGGTAATGCCTGATTAGTCAATATACGTATGATTTCTCTTTAATCAAGGTTTTTGATTTCTTTTAGAGTCTAATATGTGGTCTTAATTGTTTCGTGATATTCTTTAAACTGTGATATGTGGTCATCTGTATATAAGTTGTGGTAATGGTTGTTGCTTTTGTAAGTGCTAAAAGATACTTTTTGCCTGTGCAAAATAGGTGCTTCATGATGCGTGGTTTTGCAACCTTACAACAGGTTTTACCTCTCGAGGGATCTCAAGAGGCTTACAACCCCACCAGGCAGTGTACCTGACCGATGTAGTATAGTGTAGTGGTAAGTACGGGGGATTGATCGTTCTCCACAGGGAATAGTGTTCGTTAGGTATGAAAAACTACTCTAATAGGTCTAAGGGTGGAGAGAGATTCTTTTTTATGTTTTTATAATTTTATGAAAGCAAGTAAAATCTCGGGTTTGAAAGAGTGGGCGGAATTAGTTGCTAGTCAACTAACCCAAATAACTACGAATGCAAATAAAATAATATAACTGAAAATGAAAAGGTGGTAAAACTTATGTGGAGAGAAATGTGTTTACTTAGATTTCCTTACTCCCTAACTATCTTTTACCGGTTGATTAGTGTGTCTTAATCGCGTGGATGACGGGTGTATTCCTTAATACCAATCGTGGGGTGGCGTACGTACTTCCCCAACTCTACAAGCTCCTACTTCACTCCTATGTCGAGCCGGATAGGAAGCTCCTAACATGGGATCACTAGAATTCGCTCATGCATTAAATACAACCATAAAAACCTTTAGTACGCATTGGTTCATGTCTCTTAAGACGTTCAAGCAAGTTACCAAATAGGAAGTTAGCCAGTTTTCTTAAGCCTAACATAGATGAACAATCATCCAATACAACTAATAACACACTAATAACCAATAATCAATAGCTAGGTTTCATTAGATCTAAGCAAACACAAAGATAACCTAGCCTAACATGTTAAACAAAAGATAAGAACAAGATAGAATCAAACAACACATAGACATATTGAATGATTAATTGATAACTTATCTTCAATGTAACATGGAAGATCTCAAGGCAAAAAGCCTTGAAAAAGCTGCTAAAATCGTCTTAGGGTTTTCACACACAAAGTTCCACAATAAGTTCCACACTAATGACAAAAAATTGCAAAACTATATATAGACTTTCATATCTGACGGCGTCACGTTATGGAGTGTGACGCCGTCACCTCGCCGCTTTTAGGGTTCCCGGATGGCCTTCTTGACGCCGTCTCTCTTTAGCTCTCCAAAATCCGTTCTGGCTTATTAAGGCTTGACGCCGTCAGAATTAGGCGTGACGCAGTCCCTCTTTAGCTTAAGCCGTGATGACCTTGATCATTCCAAAGGGTGACGCCGTCAGAATTCCCATGCAAATTTCTCTGGCTTATCATGAGTAATTTTCATATCCACCTTTTTCTTGCCAAGCCATGACGCCGTCTAGACTAATATCTGACGCCGTCTAAGGTACTTTTTAGCCGGTTTTTGAGACTTTGTCGTTTTCTTCACTTTTATGCTCCAAAAACGTCCAAAATGCTTCCTTTTCCAGATTTCTTCTCAAAAGTACCTAAAATGACAAAAGGAACGATTTAGGGCAATATTTGATCAAATAAATACGATTTAGGGCTTAAATGACCCCTTAAAAGCGGTACACTTTTCGCTTCATCAAATACCCTTACACTTGAGATTTGCTTGTCCTCAAGCAAATGCGCTTTTATTCTAATCAAAATACAAGTTAGGGGTCGTTTAATGCTAACATAAAAGTAATTACAACAAATATTCGTTCCACTTTAATCATAATAAGCACGGAGATTACAAACTAGCACCTCACAAGTAGTGTTTAGATACTCACATCTCTCAAGTGTCATCAAAATAAATCTCATAAATGAAAACGGATAATATCTCTCACTACCTGTCATAGCAAATAGATTACCATAGGCTTGGGAAAGGATCGAAAACCTCCTCCACTAGGCGTAAGCACCTAAGATAAACTATCAAAGAGGGCTTTTACATGGGTTATAACGTTAGGTGTAGGGAAAAAGGAAAACACGGTTTTGTTGGATAAAGGATATTTTACTGGTGGCGAGTTAAAGATCTTGATCAATTACATGTACTATACAATGTTGCTAAGCCAAGACTCGACTCAATCTTAAGCTAAAAACAAAATAACAAAAACATAAAATAAACATAAAATGAAACGGGATGGTAGTCCGTATGTTTTTTCTATTTCTCATTTTTTTGTATTTTTCTTGATTTTTTTTTTTTTTTTCATACACTTTTGCCCTACCATCCAAAATAATACATCATAGGGGCGTTGCATTCCCCTTACACTTGAACGTTTACATAACTTTACAAATAACTATTCTAATGACTCGAATTAAGATAATTGAAAAACTTGGAGTACTTTTAAAATATTTAGCACATATGGGGGTAATAAATGATGTTCTTCCCCATTACTCCATTACACTAGTACTTTACCCATGAGTCCCAATCGTCCCAAAACAATATGTACAAGGATATGACTCGACTTAGCAACCATGTAATCAACTAGATAATTAACTTGGGTTTAAACAAATGTTGTAACAATAATGCACTAAAAATGAGTGCATACAAGGTAGGCTAAGGCGATTTGGGTGTACATTTTAGTGGGGTGTAACAAATTCTTCCTTTAAGTAAAATGCTTAAAGGTCGAAACGAAAAGATAGGCTCTGAGGGGTGTACTAGGGGTATCGTGTACTAAAAAATGAGTACAACGCAAAGGGTGTGGGAGAATTACTTGACCAATGTAGCCAAAGTAATTATAACAAAACACAGGTGTAAAACAATGGGTTAATCCTAATGCCTCTTATCATGTAGTAAATCTAACTACACGAATGTAGTCTCACTTGTGGCCTTGGAATGGTCCTAACGCAAGTTCTAGAATCTAAGTGCTACCGGTACACACATCATAGCATAAATGCTTTTCCTACCGATTCTAGGGGCGAACCTCACCTATTTGGGGTGGAAAATTTTTTTAGTGGTACGGTTTTTGTGCTAGTCATATAACTCCTATCCATGAGACGCTCATTAAGATCAAAGTTTCACTCCTAAATGTTGTAAAAAATTTTAAATTTGGCACTAAAATTATCCTAACAGGTATTTATCTCAGTTTTATTACACATCTACTATCAAACAAACAAAAATCAAGTGCAATTGTATTCTCTAATCGTACTTTTACCCCCCCTTACACTTAAGATGAACATTGTCCCCAATGTTCAAATAACAAGATGTAAAAGAAAAAAAAAAGTAAAAGAATGAAATCAAATACTCCCCTGATTCGCTCGGTGGATAATGAAGTAACATGGTTAAATCTTCTTCCAAAGTAATGTTGAAGCTCCATGACTAATGCATCGCCAAAAGCTTGATCCAACAAACATTTCCTTGTCCAAAATAACCTGTTAAACCTGAGAAAACAAACACGAAAACCTGCATAACATCGGCGGGATAAACTCTATATATAAGGATATAATGCTTGTGGAATGATAGTTTTGCAGATTCCTGGAGATTATAAGTTATAGATTTAATAAAAACTTTTTATGAAAACAAAACTTTCAAAAATTTTCAGAAAATTAAACCTGACGCCGTCAGGTTGTAAATCCTGACGCCGTCAGAAATGATCTGACAGAATTCTCATGTTAAGTTTCCGGAAAATTTTGGAAAAACCTATACCTTACTTCCTGGAAATCCTGCAAAACATCATTATGACTCGATACAAGCATTTGACTCAAACAAATACTAATATGTATGTTAATTTATTATTATTACAATTCATGTTCATTTGTGTTCTAGTAAACCGATTTGGATTTCCCTTACACTTATCTTTTGCAAAATACCTTTATATGTAGTTAAGACGAAGTTAAAAACAAAATAAAGCATTTTCACAATTTAGTTTTGAACATGAATCAATACTAATAAAATTTAAACATACATACGGAAACAAACAAAATCAAACAAACAAATAAGTAAACACACAAAGCAAATAAAACTTGGGTTGCCTCCCAAGAAGCGCTTGTTTTTGTTCGAGTCACGAGCCTGACTCTACCCTTATTTAACGGAAATAGGGGAGGTTTTCCCTACACTTAGGATTAAGTGTGGGTGAAAGTAGCGATACACACCCTTAGGGTGGAAATATGCCACGTGAGGAAAGAGTGACGGGTGAATTATATGCTCAAAGGTGCGGGATCCTATCATCATAACCTTACCTAATTCAATTGGGTTAGTGGGCGGATTAAGATTTTCTCCTAGAAAGGGATCATCTTCTATCAACTTCGAGAGACTCCAAGTTGAGAATCCACTTTGACCTAATAAACCCGGTTTAAACCCATAATGTTTCTTGTGATCAATCATAAATGGGTGATGTAAGTATGTAAGGTCATGGTTCACTCCTATGTTAGCTTCCTCACTACAAGGCTTAATGTCTACTACCTTAAACTTAAGACTACCCGGACTATATGTTTTGATGGGTGGATCGGGACCTAATTCAATTCCTAAATTTTCATCCAAGGATGGAAGATTAGGTAACGGTTTTGGTTGAGGCTCCGGCTCATCAAAACTAGGAACTTCCATAGAACTAAAAGAAAGGTTATGACTACAAGTATTCAAACCTATATCCTCTAGTTGTGTTTGGTCCAAGGGTTCTACCTCTATTGGGGTTCCTATAGTCTCTTCTACATCTTCTGGGTAAGTCACGGGTGGTGTGTGTGCCTCAAATGATGGTAGGACTTGTGGGGTACTTGGTTTGGTGAAATCTATCCCACTCATGCAACTAGGTAGTTCAACACTAACCATCTCAGAATCTTGGTTTGATTCTAAGTCCATGTTCTTAGAAACTAGGTCTCTTTGCTCATACGAATCCACCAATTCGTTCCACTTATGGGTCATGGTTAGGAAGCTTTCCTCAAAATTCATCCAAAGGGCCTGACTAAAAGGAATTGATCCAGATAATGCTTGTCTAATAGAAATCTCACATGCATAGAATTCATTAAACCCATCTAACCTTACCCCTAACTCCTTTTGGAAATCACAAAGATCACACAAAAATTCATAGGAATGATAGGAAACAAATCTATTGGTGAAATATAATTGTTCCCCTATTGACAATGATCTAAATGGAATTTCATCCATCATAGTGACAAATGAAAATGGTTTTACAAACAAAGGGCACAAAGAAAAAGACAGACTAAAGAAATCCTAGAAAAATAAAATAAAAATCTCACTAGAAAGGAATCTAGTGAGTAGACCTATAAAATAAAAATTCAACCTAAACAATAACTATTCCCCGGCAGCGGCGCCAAAAACTTGATGCGTGGTTTTGCAACCTTACAACAGGTTTTACCTCTCGAGGGATCTCAAGAGGCTTACAACCCCACCAGGCAGTGTACCTGACCGATGTAGTATAGTGTAGTGGTAAGTACGGGGGATTGATCGTTCTCCACAGGGAATAGTGTTCGTTAGGTATGAAAAACTACTCTAATAGGTCTAAGGGTGAGAGAAGATTCTTTTTTATGTTTTTATAATTTTATGAAAGCAAGTAAAATCTCGGGTTTGAAAGAGTGGGCGGAATTAGTTGCTAGTCAACTAACCCAAATAACTACGAATGCAAATAAAATAATATAACTGAAAATGAAAAGGTGGTAAAACTTATGTGGAGAGAAATGTGTTTACTTAGATTTCCTTACTCCCTAACTATCTTTTACCGGTTGATTAGTGTGTATTAATAGCGTGGATGACGGGTGTATTCCTTAATACCAATCGTGGGGTGGCGTACGTACTTCCCCAACTCTACAAGCTCCTACTTCACTCCTATGTCGAGCCGGCTAGGAAGCTCCTAACATGGGATCACTTGAATTCGCTCATGCATTAAATACAACCATAAAAACCTTTAGTACGCATTGGTTCATGTCTCTTAAGACGTTCAAGCAAGTTACCGAATAGGAAGTTAGCCAGTTTTCTTAAGCCTAACATAGATGAACAATCATCCAATACAACTAATAACACACTAATAACCAATAATCAATAGCTAGGTTTCATTAGATCTAAGCAAACACAAAGATAACCTAGCCTAACATGTTAAACAAAAGACAAGAACAAGATAGAATCAAACAACACATAGACATATTGAATGATTAATTGATAATTTATCTTCAATGTAACATGGAAGATCTCAAGGCAAAAAGCCTTGAAAAAGCTGCTAAAATCGTCTTAGGGTTTTCACACACAAAGTTCCACAATAAGTTTCACACTAATGACAAAAAATTGCAAAACTATATATAGACTTTCATATCTGACGGCGTCACGTTATGGAGTGTGACGCCGTCACCTCGCCACTTTTAGGGTTCCCGGATGGCCTTCTTGACGCCGTCTCTCTTTAGCTCTCCAAAATCCGTTCTGGCTTATCAAGGCTTGACGCCGTCAGAATTAGGCGTGACGCCGTCCCTCTTTAGCTTAAGCCGTGACGACCTTGATCATTCCAAAGGGTGACGCCGTCAGAATTCCCATGCAAATTTCTCTGGCTTATCATGAGTAATTTTCATATCCACCTTTTTCTTGCCAAGCCATGACGCCATCTAGACTAATATCTGACGCCGTCTAAGGTACTTATTAGCCGGTTTTTGAGACTTTGTCGTTTTCTTCACTTTTATGCTCCAAAAACGTCCAAAATGCTTCCTTTTCCAGATTTCTTCTCAAAAGTACCTAAAATGACAAAAGGAACGATTTAGGGCAATATTTGATCAAATAAATACGATTTAAGGCTTAAATGACCCCTTAAAAGCGGTACCCTTTTTGCTTCATCACTTCATGATTTTCTTTAAAGTCTGATATGTGGTCATGATTGTCGATTTCATACGTTTGTGTATAAGATGCGATCGTAATTCATGATTTAATAAGTGCAATTAATTAACAAATGAAATTGATTTTTCTATTTTGAATATGAATTTTTTATCTTAACGCTAATACTGTATATCATTAGATGTTACTCTAGGTTAATTCAGTTTCATGTATACTTCATATGCCATTTTTGTAAATCTAATTTAGGCGGTTGTTCCTTTGCTATGTTGATTTAATCCCCCAGTTAGACTTAATTTTGTCGTGTCAAAAACTTTCTTATTACAATTATTAATAGATTGTTCTCTTTTGTATTCAGGCTATACAAGAATTGTCACCTGGACATAATAATGCTTGGGTGAGGAGGATGAATGAAATCGATTTAAAGATTTTGTATAACGCTTAAAGGTGGATTTTACTTATCAAGTTGGTCTAGCAGCCAAGTGTGACAACCGGTAATTTTGGATGTGCTCTAAGTACCCGCGTTACTTTTGTTAGGGATATTTGATATATGAGAATCGTTTTAGGAATTTATTTTGGATTATTTGGTATGTTATTTGGATTATTGTTATGTGATACGTGTAGTTTCCCCCGTAGAATCTGATATTTAACGCCATGCGTGTCGGCACAAGTCTAAACCTAATAATACGTGAAATAATTGGTTAATAACAATTTGAGGAAAGATAGACGTATAAATAGTCATTTTTAATGGAAAATGAGTTTAGAATTATTGGCGCAAGTTAAAAAGTCCAACAGAAAAATTTACTAGTTCAAATAGGCTCGAGAACGGTTACGCGAGGAGATTAGAGAAACTACAGAACAACCCCTTGCATATATTTTGACCACGCCCCCTTTAGTTTTGACAGTTGACGAATTTGGCCCCTAGGGTTAGTATAAACCCACCCCACACTCCTCTTCTCACCAAACCCTAAAATAAAGCACTCTCTCTTCTCTCTCTCTTCAGCCGCCGCACCACACATGACAACCACCACCTCTACGCCGTTCACCGCCGTGTTTTACCACAAACCACCACCACAACCACCCATATTTCTCTCTTGTGAACCCGATTAGGTGGTGCACGCGCCCTCACTTTCACCTCTCACGCACCGCCACTCCTCACCACCCACCTTTTTGTTTCTTTGATACGGTAAGCCATAGATCCAAGCCGAGATAGTGGTAAGACCATCGGTTCACGACCATACGTGAACCGGTGAAGACTAGATCTAGGTTTTGGGTTAGGGTTTCGTTTAAAACATGTGGGAAACGAATCGAAACATAAAAAAGATTAAGAAACTTGGGGTATCATCTCATCTAGTGTGTCATGATTTTTGTTTTGATTCGTGTTTGTGTCGCGTACCATGAGGCATAAGCTCGAATCCGAGCTTATCCGTGGCTTATCATGGGTTTACGAGCTTATTAATAAGCTCACTTTGCTAGTTGTTTGTTTGGTTGGCTTGGGAATCCATATGGTCCGTTTGGTTTTTTTTGGTTTCGGTTTGATTCGAACCGAGACCAAGGGGTCTCGACGTGGGCTTATTGTTCTCTTTTTTTTGGTTCGCTTGGTTTTTCCTTGTGGCGTACGACTTGAAGCCGAGACCCTAGAGTCTCGGCATGGTAAGTAATATGTGGTTAATTGTGATTTGAACTCGAGCCTTAGGATTAGTTTAGCCGAGTTATGGTTGTTATTATTTGGACTTGACCTTGATTATTTGTGATGTTTCGGGCATAACAAGGCTTAGCCGAGACCTTGTGGTCTCGGGAGAGCCTCGGTTTTCCTACACTTGATTATATGTACTTGATATTGGACGTGTTGACTTGTTGACCCGACCTTGTGACCAAGGAAATTAGATTGGGATTGTATTGGGTTCGGGAATTAAGTTTAGACCCGAGGGAATTGATACGAGAATTTGACTCGAAACGGACAATAACTCGTGACATATTACAACGTGACGTATATAAAAAGAAAAGTAAATAATAACATACTTGTTAATAATATTAGTTAACAAATTTAAAAATTTGTTAGTTAATATATAATTGAGAAAAAGGAATTTAAACTGAAATTGTCGATTTGGATAAAAAATGAATGTCACGAGGGTTATTAGATGTTTCGAGGGAAATTCATCGGAAAATGTTATTTTTGGTTTCGGCGAGATTGACTTGATGATTGAATTGGTAGTCGGATAATTTGGGATTTTGCAACACCGAAATTGAAACATGAACTTAAGACTTGGAATATTATTGGACTTTGGACATTCGGGACTATTGAGACACGATAAGACTATAGTACATTAGAGTCATGATGAATTTAATGTACTCGAGCCGTAACGGATAAACAATGGAACAAAATGTCTAACGAACAAAAATATTTATAACACTTATGATCTAAACTTATTAAAGTCATTCGACATGGAAACGTCCTATAAACAGACGAGTCATAGCGAATTTCTGTTTAACATATAAAACAAGTATGTTTTAATGAAATTTAATGGGATTAAGGGATAATACCGACGACTACCAACCCTTTCATCTATTTGGTGTGTTTGTTATTTGTTATTGTCATCTCTTCTAGACTCCTCGTCTTATTGTCTTGACGACTCCGTTGTTCATTTTTCCTTTTGGCGTGTGTACTCCTAAGTCAGTGTGTTCCTACCGTCACACAGATGATGATACCAAACTTAAATAAAAGGATAAAGCTAGATTAATTTGGAAACGGATATGGTTTATTTTGGGAATAGAAATGGGTAGCCTTTAGGGACTTTTGCGCATTTAATTACTTTAATGAGATATATCTTGAGACAAGTCTTTATATTATTAGGTCGTGCCAAGTCCGTTGTGCCGTGAGATTCTAGTTGCTGTTGTGCTAGGCTACCCTTGAGACTGTTGAGTTGTGCTACTATTAGACATGTTGTGCTGTTCTATCTCTGATATTATTGTGATATTGCATTGCTGGACTGAGGTGAGTTTCATAGCCCCACTTTTACTCATATACTGTTATTTGAAATCTTGGGGTGAGAAAACATGCAAAAGCTTTTTTGATGGACCTAACTGTTAATTTATTATTTGCTATAACTCGTTAATTGGCTAAGGTTAGATATAAATGGAGTAAATATCTTGATTTGCTATAACTCGTTAACTGGCTAAGGATAGATATAACTAGGGCCCTACTATGTCCAATCTTTATGAGAGAGGACTACTTGTGTTTTAAAATTTAGCACATGATGTTTTTCTTGTGCGCGGAATATGTGACTGATATTTAACTTAGTCTAGTGTAGAAAATAACTTATCTTGGTCCAACTGTTAATACTTATTGCTTAAACCTACGAACTCACTAGCGTTAACTGACCTTTTAGCATGTTTTCTCAAGTAATTGATGCATCTGATGATGATTGCTTAAGATTTGGAGGCTTGGCAAGTGGCACGGTTCTTGGATCAATTTCAAACTCTGATAATCTAATTGGGACATATCTTTATATTTTTGGGCTTACTTCCGCACTCTTGAATAAATGTAAACATTAAATATTTGGTTGAAATGTTTTATTTAAAACGGATGATGTATTTTCGTTTTCTTATGCTTGTGTTGTGTACCAATCCCCGTAGCACCCCAAAGCTATGTTAAGTCTTCCGCTGTACCAAATTTTGGGGGTGTTACAGATTGGTATTAGAGGTCAAGTTATAGAGAACTGGGTAATTATCAAAAACCTAGACTATAACTACTTTTCAAAAATTGATCCCATGACCGATGCGTGCCTGCCTGCCAAGCCGAAGCCTCTAGTATTGACATGAAAAACTGATGAACGGGTTGATATGAGATTGAAACATTTGGGAAACTAGGATTGGAATTATGCGGTATTTTTGTTGGGTTTTAAGATGCTGCTACTCAATTTGGATAATACTGCTCATAGTGCTAATTGGAAAATTGTCTAAGTGTTATTCTACTGCTGGTGACAATGGTACTACTGCTAGTGTATTTCATCCTACTGCTTGTGTTGCTGAAAAGATAAAGGAAATACACTAAGTAGATACTACTGCTAGGCTTATGGATTCTACTGCTAGAGTTAGTATTCTACTGCTTATGTGATAAGTATGTATAGTCGGTTAGATAAGTATGGAAAGGATTTTGTATATATCCTATTTAGTTAGACTTATACGTTTCTTGTAAAGGACTCCTTAGTCTATAAAAGGAGGTTCTAGGGTTAAAATTACATACGTATCCTTGTTAGAGTAAAATCACCTCAAGGTTTTGTAACCTGTTACTTTTGAGTAACCGTATTAATATATTGAAGTGTTTATTGAGAGAATTCAATTGTGTTTGATTAATTATTCTCCTTAAGATTAAATATTAGATTCCGCATTGTATTTAATAATTGTTACAAGAACAGTTTCTATACTTATTGTTTTAGATTAACATCTAAGATAATTAACAAGATCACTAGCTCAACTGGGATCAACAAGTGGTATCAGAGCTTGTGATCTAGAGACTGATATCAAGAAGAATTTTTGCAATTAAGATCTGTTCATCATCATCTGAAGTAATGGAGTCTGAAACTACTCATATGGTGCCTGCATCTAAGGTGCCAATGCTCAAACCTGGTGAGTATGAGCTCTGGAAGATGAGGATTTAGCAGTACATAAAGATGCTTGACTACTCCATGTGGGAAGTCATTCAGAATGTGGATACTTTACCTGCTAAGGCTGCTGATGGGACAATTTTGCCCATTAAATCTACTGAGGACAAGGCTCAGAGAAGATTGAAGATAAAGACTCACACTATTCTTTTGATGGGGATACCAAATGAATATCAATTGAGTTTTAGTAACATTCAGAATGCTAAGTCCTTGATGGAAGCCATTGAACTCAGATTTGGTGGGAATGCAGCTACAAAGAAGTCAAGGAAGAACTTGTTGAAGCATCAATTTGAGACCTTTGTGGCCTCAAGTTCTGAAAACATTGATGCCACTTATGATAGACTTCAAAAGTTGGTTAGTCAGTTGGCACTCATGAAGGTTCCAGTGCCTCAGGAAGACATCAATCTCAAGTTTATCAGAAGCTTATCATCTGAATGGAGCATGCATACTGTGGTCTAGAGAAATAAGGAGGATTTTGAAACAATGACTTTGAATGATTTGTACAACAATCTAAAGGTGTATGAATCTGAAGTCAAGGGATCATCCAGCTCATCTTCTAGTGGACAAAACCTAGCATTTGTGTCCTCAAACAACAAGGGTTCTGGTAGCTCTCAAGAAAACTATTCTGCTTCTGGGCATGTAGTTTCTGCTATTGGTTCTGCTGCTAGCTCAAATAGTGACAACATCAGTGATGCTGCTATTTGTGCCTTTTTGGCTGATCTTACCACAAGTACTTCTGTTACTGATCAGGACTTGGAACAAATAGATCCTGATGATCTTGAGGAAATTGATTTAAAGTGGCAGATGGCTATGCTAACCATGAGGGCTAGGAGATTTCTGAAGAAGACTGGTAGGGAACTCAAGTACAGAGGACAAAACAACAATGTAGGGTTTGACAAGTCAAAGGTTGAGTGCTACAATTGTCAGAGAAAGGGACATTTTGCTAGGGAATGCAGAGCACCCAAGAAGAATAGAGAGAATGTAAGGAAGGTTCCTATTGAAGAGGTCAAGACTACAACAGCTCTGGTGTCCTGTGATGGATTGGGAGAGTATGATTGGAGTGACCAAGCTGAGGAAGGACCCAATTTTGCTTTGATGGCCTATGCTTCTTCTTCATCTAGTTCAGACTCTGAGGTATCTAATGAGTCAAATTGTTCTTTTAAATCATGTTTCGATACTGTGGAAGAACTTAAGAATAGGAATGAGTGTCTAAGAGTTGAAGTAGAAAAGTTAAATATGGCCTAAAATCAGTAGAAGATAAACTTGACTTTCTTAAGCAAAATGAGTTAGAGTATGTTGATAGGATCCACATTCTAGAAGGTCAGCTTTTTATGAAAAATAATGAGATTAATGTGCTAAATAAAAAGCTTGAGGAGGCTGAACAAGCTAGAGATGTAGCTTTAGCTGAGAAAGACAAACATGTTGTTAGGGTAGAAAAACAACAATTTGCATCTGACCTAGTCCACAAAACAATTGAGAATCAGTTAATGAGAAAAGGAAGTGGCCTAGGATACAATGATGTTGCACCTCCTGTTAAGAGTGCCTTTGCACCTCCTAGGAAGGAATTTTCTTTCATTACTGAAATAGATGCGAAACCTGTAGGTGAAACCAGTGAATCAAATAAAGAGACACCTAAGGTTGAAAAGAAGTTGTCTGATGCACCAATCATTGAAGATTGGGAGTCAGATAGTGAAGATGAACAGGTTGAGTCAACACCTAAGGATAAAAAGGAAGAAATTCCTAAAACAGTTGACTTAAAAACTAAACATGTTGAGTTTGTAAAACCTGTGTTAGGTAGTAGGATTTCTAGGAAAATTGCTGAATTTGATGAGAAACCTAGAGAATATCCTAGGAAACCTAATAACTGGCCTAGAGGAAACCAAAGAAATTGGAACAGCCTAATTTCACATAAGTTAGGTAGTGATTTTAAACTGGTTAAAAAGGCTTGTTATAGTTGTGGTAGTTTTGAGCATTTACAGGAAGATTGTTACTACTACAAAAAAAACTTATATGGAACCAACACACTAGGGTGAACCATAAGAATTTTCCTAAAAAGACTCACCCTCATCCTAATAGAAACATGGTTCCTAGGGAAGTCTTACTGAGAACTGGTGCTACAAGGATAATTACTACTGCTGCACCAAAAAGGCCCATTCAAAAGAAAACAGATGTTTCTACTGCTAAGGCAAAAGTAGTTTCTACTGCTGAGCCAAAAGTAATAACAGACACTGTTGTGGGCAATCACTTTTATGCTATTAAGGCCTCAGCTTGCTGGGTTTGGGAATCTAAAATCAAGGTTTTAGATCATGTTCTCAGACACAGCAGTGCATCAATGGACTTGAAGAAATTTGATTATGTTGATGCACAAGGCAGATCCAAGTCAGTGATGGCTTGGGTCCCCAAGAGAAACTAATTCTCTTACTTTATGTGCGGGGCAATCTACAAGTGGAGCTAAAGGATAAATGAATTTTTGATAGTGGATGCTCTGGACATATGACTGGAGACCAAAGCAACCTTGAAGATTTTGAAGCTATGGATGGTGGCTATGTTGCTTTTGGTAATGATCCTAAAGGTGGAAAGATTGTTGGTAAAGGTGATGTGTCGTGTGTAGTGCAAGTTTTAAATTTTTATAAAATCAATTTATCCGATTCTTTAATCAACACATATAAGCAAGTATACTCGTCTGTAATAGTAAAGGTGGGTAAGTTGAGATCGTCCCAAGGGAATTGTGGTTTGGGTTTGCAAAATAAGTTTTGTCAAAAAAGATTGTCAATCCTTTTTGGTGTAAATGCTAAGGTAAACAAAAATCAATCAATAAAAAACAAATATACTTGTGTGTAGTTCCATGATAATTGTATAGAGTAATCTAGCAAGTTGGGTGTGACTTGTAATGATGCACAACTTAAAATTGAGTGATTCACAATCAATGGTTTTTATCATGAAAAATCATCTCTAAGAATTCAATCTCCTAGTTAATTCCTTTCGGCCTTTGTTAACTAGTGCGATAATTCTATTAAACTCTTTGTTGTTTGAAAAGCATTTCTTATTTTAAGAATTCCTAGGAATCCTTTCGGCCTTTTCTCGTGATGAAATCATTTCCAAATCCATTTTAATGAGTTAATATGATGCTTGTCACACACCATAATCCATACTAATTCGTGCACTAACTTTTTGGCATAAAAACATAAAGAAAATCCTTTCGGCCTTTGTTAATCTTTAAAACTGTTTTTACCAACTAATTAAGCAAGATTAGATTTTATTTCAACAAACTCATAAAACAAGATATGATTTCATGCATCACTATGAAATAAGAATACTCCAACACTTATCACATCATACACACAAGTATAACCAAAATCACTCCATAACAATCATAATCAAACACAAGTAATCAACCATACTTTCATTCATCTTAAAGTAAAAGTAGTTCATAATAACTCAAACAAGAAATACCTATTTGTGAAATTACAAGAACTAGAATTGTGGAACTATAGCAACCACTCTCCTCCAATCGCCTATGATCACACGTAAACAACTCCACACTTGGACACAACTCTTGAGACTTGAACTCAAGGTTCCCTGGACGTTTTCACAGCAACTACAAGCTTTCGGGCAATGATAATAAGTTTAGCAAGACTTGGTGTAAGCCTTACTAGGTTTTTGGTTTGTCACACTTTGTAAATTAGCTAAGGGTCCTTTAAATAAGTGAAGGAACCCTTATCCCTCAAGCAAAAACATCTCAAATCATTTACTAGCCGAGAAATGATAAGCCACCATGATTATGAGGCTTAAATTCGTCATTAAATGCATTTTTGTAACTTCAGCTTCCTCCAACCGATCGGTATTGAGGTCCATCCGATCGGTTGGAGCTCTCGGAAAATCCAAGTTTCCCCATCCGAATCGAATGCGGGCACCATCCGATCGGATGGGCCATTCAGCCATGCAAATATTATTTTTCTTCTTCTCTTTTCTCGTTACGTGCTTGATCCTTTATTGTGCCACTAATTCCCTCCATAGAACTTGATCTTTTCTTGATATGTAAGCTGATGAACTCAAATAAGTACATTTTATTACCATCATTTATCCTATTTATTTGACTTGTTTTATTATATTATCTGTGAGAATTGATACGTTAATGTTTACTTTTGTAATTCTCAGGTAAAAACAAGTACTATGTGAAACTTGGTGATTTTGGACTGATTATGGAGCAAAACGAACAAGAAGTTAAGAGTCTACTGAAATGTACAAGATCAAGATCATTCTGCTCCAGATACGCCGCATCCTACTTCTTACATACGGCGCATCACTATCAAGATTTCACAAGTTATAATCCAAGACGGCAAAGGACATGCGCCGCATACAAGAATGAAGTTACGCCGCATCTTCTGGCGGTGTACGAATATTCCTGAATATATTAATCTTGGACCCCACGCGAAGTTAAGTCAATGCGCCGCATCTACTTATCCTATGCGCCGCATCTAGCCCTCAGACAGAAACTATAAATACCCCAAGGCCAGACGAATTTCGAGAGGCTAATAGACAAAAAGACCGAAGACAGAAGAAACCCTAAGCCGAATTCAGACGAAGTAGCAGCACAAGACACACCTTGAACGAAGATACAAGAGCTGTAAGAAGGTCCTGCATGTATTCAATTCATTAAGTAGTTTTGTTTTATTGTATTAGTACACTTTAATTCATCAGGATTGATGGGCCGATTCCATGTGACTACGGAAAACCATGGGCACCCCTTAAAATTGCTTTCCCATTAATTAAAGTTTATATGTTGATGTCTTTGGTGACTTTTATTAGTGCATTGATAACCTCTGTGTCTAGCTGAGCATTGCTTGGGTCGCCATGCCCCTTCCTCGCCTATCTATTTTAGCGTATACGAAACGTGGGCATCACAAGTGCTCAATATTCTAGGATAGTGGGATAGACATAAGTGATCATTAAGGGTTTACTCGCCGATAAGATTAGAGCCAACGAGAAAGGTTTAACTCTCGATGCGTCGCATCGAACTATACACTTCATATAAAACTAGCAATAAAACAAGTGACAAGCTACTTAATTATCAGGACAGGTCTTCTTATTGTCTCGAGTATCTATCTGTGTACGTGTGTGCTAATCGCTGATTCGTGCTCATTAGTTTAGTTTATTATTTAATCACAACCAAACCGTGCCAGTCTCTCAGGCTGAACCCCCCTTGCGTTAGATTAGGTTGTATAGCTAACTTAAGATATTAAAATACTGATTAGAATAACTAGATAATACGTTCCACTCTTAGTGATCGACACTCTACTTACCATTATATTCATACTGATCGGGTACACTGCTCGTTAAAGTGTGTGTTTTATTGATAAGTCGGTTAAATATAAATTTAAAACTTGAATACTGCTAAAACCACAACGACACACCGTGGATATAAAAATTAGAGCAATACACACGCACACATCATAAGCATATAAATCTTTGACTTTATCAAATCCTTGAATTCTTGTGTGGTTTCTTTCTCGTGATTCTTCAAATGTGCATAATCTCTTCATTTCTTCATCTTTTTATCATCTTTTCCTGTACTTGGCTATATTTACTTGCATATACACTTTTTCATGATTTAGTAACAAATATACACAAATATAACCAAATATGATGCACAAATCTAACAATAACGCGACTAAAAAAATGTTCATTTTGAGCGTTATCAAATCCCCCACACTTGAGTTTTGCTCGCCCTCGAGCAAGTCTAGCTTTCAAAAAAAAAACTAAACTCAATGGCTACTTCATTATTATTCTAAAAATCCAACAATCATCCCGAAGGAACAATTGTCATTTTAACTTTTAAGTGTGAAAAATTCTTGAAACATAAACAAGTTAGTTCGAGCTTGATAACGTCACTAAGCTCCTCTCATAGGATTTTTAAATTCACTCAACACTCAAGGGTAATTTTAATGGTATATCACTCAATTACTCAGACATGAATCACGTTTCTTACCATAATCTTGTACGAGTATCAAAACAACAAAATAAAACATCAAAGAGGTCTTTTATTCGGGTTTAAGGTTAAAGGGTTACGGCTACCTGGCTATTGTGCAAATATTTCATACACGAATGTAATAGCTCGCTAACAACGAATTCTTGATTAGTCAAGCAACGGATGGTCACTAGATTGTACCTTTGGTTCGCTAACGACGTTATTTGCATAACGGATGGTCACCAAAACACGCACTAGCTCGCTAGCAACGTTTTTCAACTATTCAAAAACCCGGATGGTCACTAGAACATCCATGCACTACATATCTAGACAAAGCCATTACTAAATCCGGATGCTCGAAAGCTAACAACGAATCAAGTAATTGGTAAAGGTAAGGATAAGACATGGGAATTATTTGTGATTGGTTTCTAAAAAAATAAAAAAAACGAATAAACAAGAATCAAGTCCAGATTCTGTTCCCAACTCATTATATATCCAATGATCACTCCACCAAACTTCTTCGATTATCATTTTTCCGCATCTCATACTAACTCTTCCCTTCCTTAATAGCTCATTGACTATTTTATTTTCATCATTCCATACTTTCATAGCTCATTGGCTATTCTCTCTCTCTCTTTTTTTTTTTTTTTTTTTTTTTTTTTTTTTTTTTAATAACGTCCCCCCCCCCCCCCACCCACACTTTGGATGAGCACACGCTACAAAAAATACAAATAAGAGTAGCGACCTCCTTCTTCATTGAAACAACATATACACATACAAGGTGTGGTCAACATGCAATCATCAAAAAGATAACTAGCTTCGAACTTCAATTGAACTTGATTCGGGAAAAGCTAAGGTGTAAAATCTTTTTGTACTTTTCTGGATTTAATCAAAAGAAAAGATAAGGTTCAAAAGGTGTAACTAAGGGTATCTAGCGTAAAAAATTAACGCTAACAAATGGGTTCCAAATACTACGGATAACTAACCAAAGCGGTCAGCGAAAATATATATATTTTTTTTCGTAAACAGAAGGCCATTTGGTGAAAATCCTAATTTGCCTCTTATCATTTGAATATATTTTATTACTTGAAAGTAATTTTAACCGTAATGCATAAGACGTACAAGTTCTAGAATCAACATGATCACCGACACAGTCATAACGAAATATAGAGCATAAGAAATGCTTTATAAAAAAAAGGCTTAAATCCTCACAATTTAAGGTGGGTTATAACATGTGCTAGCAATAGTTATCAATAACTCTCCTTCCTTGATTAAATTTCAAAAATTTTCAAATAGCCTCATTCTTACCATTGACTCAATCTCTAAATAACTAAACATCAAGAGCGAACACAACTCTAGTCACTTAAATTCCAAAATTCTACTAAAAAAAATAAAAATCATACCAATTTTTCCTATTTTCTTCCCTCCCCCACACTTAAGTTTTGCATTGTCCTCAATGTAAATAAAATGAACTTAAAAGTAAAGGAAATGGGAAAAATTTATTATAAATAAATAAAATGCTACCCGGAAAAGAAAATTCGCATAGGCTTATTTGATTTTTCGTAAGCATATGAGTTCTTCCAACTCCAAATATTGATCAACACTAAGCTTCCGCTAACTTTTCCCCTGCAAATACTGCAAACACTATAGGCGAAACAAACAAAACAAAATACTAAAACAAACAAAAATAGTTCAAAACATAAATAATAAAATCCTACAAAAGTTAAGTTAAAGTAGTGAAAATAGAAATTATTCAACCAACATTGTTTTTAAAACATAACCATTTATCAACCATCCTAGGTTGATCATCAATCATCGGCATCCATGTGTTCATCGCCATAAACCCGCTCATCTTCACTCTCGTCATCATCCTCATAGTTCTCTTCATCATCAAAAACTGTAAACTTGGGCCTTTTCTTTCCAACACCTGACGAAGAACCTCCTACATTGTAGCTCGAACTTCCAACTGTAAGGACTCTACCATAAACTGGCACTAGTTCAGGAAATGGAGCATATCCGGGATACGGATAAGGATATTAGCCAGGATATGGGTCGTACAGAATTGGGTAAGTTGGAACATTTGGTGGGTTGTAGGGAGGTACCTCATAGTTAGCATCACTTGCCACATGTTGAATCATCGGCATGGAATAATCATAGTTGTAATTTTGCCTCATCATCATAGAATCTCTCCATACTTCCTTACACTCTATCTCATTCAATTCACGGTTCCAATCTCCCCATCCCGAGTCAAAACTACCCGGGGCATGAACATTCCTAATTGGTGGTGGTGGTTGGTACGGTTGTTGTTGATAAGGTTGTTGTGGTGCTTCATGAGGTGCACCCATCGTCGGTTCTGTCCAAGCTCCCAACTTCCTTGTTTTCCTATCCAACGCTTTACCGAAACTTTTATCATCCCACGTCTCACTCTCCTTCATTTCCGAACATTTTTCTAATTCCTCATACTCAAAATAACCCAAATTTCTTGCTAACAAAGTCACATAGTGACCTCCACAAATCACACTATTATCTTTTATTCCTGGTGCTCTTCTTGAAAGATACTCGGCTATTATCCAATCCGCATTACCGTTTTTATCCTCCTCCAACAATTTCATTAGCCATAGATCCGGTTGATTGCACTTATCCCTGCTACCTGTTCTATGCAACACCCCCCAAGCGATCAAATTTTGCAAAATCTTCATAAGAGGACTCCTTAACTTGGATGAGTTCCTTCTACCACAACCTGGATCTCCCACTCTATTCCAATATTCCGCTAGACCCTCATAATCATTATGCTTTCTTACCAATCTCGAAAAATGAGGTGGAAACAAACGATGCTCAATTTCATCTTGATCGTATAGATCAAGAATAACAGCAAACTCCGGCAAAGTATAAACATGTTCCCTACCGCAGAGCCTAAACCAGATACATCTATCATTCACAACATCCACAATCTTCCTTTGAAAATAAAATTTGGAGAAAAACTCCAAACACCATTCTCGGTTAACATTCTCATAAATACTAAACGCTCTTTCCCACGAAAGATCTTCAAAACTATCACCATCTTTCTCATAAACATACGACATCCTCATCATATTTCTCAACTCAGTCTCACAATTATACTCCGCAAACAAACTCCAATCAACTAACCTTGGTTTAGCAATTTCTCTTCCTTGTAGTTTCGAAAGACGCTCCCAAAAAGCGTGCTTTTCCTCCTTGCTTTTAACCTTGCTGAACTTCAAGTTTTCATTACTTTCATGATTGAGAGTATATTGAACCTTACTCTTGGCATTCCTTTGCACATACTTCGTTACAATCGGATTCACTCTTCCACTTGATGAACTCGAGCCACCTGCAAGATAACTCTGTAGAAAACACAAATATATGATAGTATAAGAGCATAAAAACCAAGATTACATGATTTAGAAGTCGCAAAACTCATTTGAAAAAATTTCATTTTTATTTACCGAGCCGTCCATCCGATCGGTATTAATCACTATCCGATCGGATGGAACAAATGTCCATGCTCAACCGATCGGTATCTACCCGCAACCGAATCAGTTGAGGCATTCTGTCTCAAAAAAAAAATTTCCTTTCCGAATTCCAATCAATTCCAACTATTCCAACTCTATCCTATCATGCATTTGATCTACTATCATGGTTCCTACATATCCCACTCGTCTCCAAACACGTTCATAACCTATTCGCATGATTTCTCAATTTTCCAAGATCATATGAACACTACCAAATTAAATCTCTTCCATTGACGTTCTAATCAACAATGCATCTTCCTAGAATCACTACTCATCTACTAAATAACATCTGGAAATCATCAATTGCAATCCAAATCGATTTAAAGTTTTGACCCATTTTAATCCGAAAATTCAATCAATCAATTCTTTCTCAAAACTTAATCAATCTATCTAATTATTTTTGCAATGAATTCCTCAATCATTTACCCATCTATTCCACAAAAAATTACATCTCAATTTGAACTAAATAAAAAATACCCAAATTTCGACCTAATTCAAGAAATTCGAATCAAAATCTAATTAGGACAAATTGATTATGTTACTTACTTGTTTAGGTGCCATAGATGATTCTTCAACACTCCTGCAACACTTAATAGACTTCTAATGGTCGAATTTTTGAACCCCAAGTTTGGTGGATTGAGTGTGTGTGTGTTTTTTTGAGATTTTTGAAATCTTGAGTATATATATTTCAATCCATCTGATCAGTATTTGATCCAACCGATTCGGATTGAATTTTTGCAAAAACTTCAATTTTCTTTTGTCAACACTTACTCACACTTGTTAGAGCAAAATGAGAAGTGTTTTACTCTTCAAAAATACTTCTTTTAAGCATAAAAATACTTCAACACACTTAATCTTCCCAACTTGTTTTTCAATTCTATCTCAACAACTAAAACACAACTTAACTCTAAAACTCAAAACATAACTTCATAAACTTAATAAACCAAGACAATTAAAAAGGTCTAAACTCAAACTTAAACTTAAATGCAAACATTAAACTACTAAAATGCAAAAAAATTAAAGAGAAAACAAACAAAACACTAGCACAAGCTTTGTGCTTTTATTCTTTAAACTCTTGTCTTTCACCCTTCAAAATATTCGTGCCTCAAGATATCTTCATTTTGGAACTTCCCGGACAACTTTCGGTTAGTCATTTGCGTTTTAAACTTCCTTGTAAAGTTCCTTCCATCTGGACAAACTATATCAAACTTTACATGCCATTCACCATCTTCTTTCTCCTTCTTGTAAACACTAGCTCCTTCAGGTCCCCATTCCAAATTCTTCAATTGGACCGGTAAAGATCCAAGAAAATCTGTCAATTTGTTAAACACAAAAACATTCTTAAATGGATTATAGAAAGCCTCCATCGCTAGAGCTCTTTCCATCTCATCTTCAATATCAAAGTAACTTGGGACAACCGGCCCATATTTAGGCCTCCCTTCTTCATCTCTACCTACTTCAAAACATCCCAAATGGTTTTCTTCTTCTTCTTCTTCACCATGAACTTCGTTAACAATCTTGCCTCTAGGCTTTGGGTAATATGTATGCTTCAAGATTCCATCACTAATAGTCATAGTACCTTTACCCATATCTATAATAGCTCCACAAGTTCTCAAAAATGTTCTTCCTAACAACAATGGTAACTCCTTATCCACCGGAATATTAAGCACAAGAAAATCGGCCAAGAAAGCTTGATATCCTACTTGGACTCTAACATTCTTTACTTCTCCCATCGCTTTTGCTCATGAATTATCAGCCATAGTAAGATTATATTGATTTGGTTGAGGATTACCAAGTCCTAATCTTTTATACAAATGATATGGCATTACATTCACACTTGCTCCCGTGTCAGCCAATGCATACATCGCATCTGTCCCATTCACTTTAATAGGTAACACAAAATTTCCTGGATCGCTCTCCTTTTTAGGCACCCCATTCTCAACTATCCTATCTCTTCCAATCTCATCAAAATTCTTATCTTCTAACCTAGCCGTTGCCATCATAACTGCATCCAACTTCTTACGATAAGTCATATAATTATTCAACACTTCAATAACCGGCTTCTCCTCCATAAGCTCCTTAAACTTTGTTTCCAAATTTTCTAGAATCGCTTCCTTCTGCTCTTGGGTTAATGGTTTAACTATTTGTGGTGTTTTTGGTGGTGAATTAGATGAAGAACTCTCATTCTTAGGAGTGGAGGGTTGGGTAAGTTTGTTAAGTGGTGTTTTCTTCCTATTTGCTTTGCCCATTTTAACCATCTCTCCCTTTCCTACATTTTCTTCTACCAAATCATCAACTTCTATCCTCATCTCTCCCAATGCAAAATCAATCCTACATTTAGTCTTAACCATAAAATCTCTACCAAACACAACTTCCGGTTCATCCGCATTACCATATTCCAAAACAACAAAATCAACTTTGAACACATGACCATGAATATTAACATTCACATCTCTCACTATCTTTCTTCCATAATCTTCATAGTCAAGCCTAACAAAACCAAGCTTACCAAGCATTTCTTCCGTAATATAGTTGTCTCCATACTCCATATTAAGCTGAACATCCCAAGCTTTAATACCTTCCACTCCACAAGGTGTAGAATACCTCATGAATGGTACATCAAACTCCTTAGGTGGTTCTTGTGTAAACACAACAACTCTTTTCTCCTTAGGTGAATTAACATGACTTTCTCCAACTTCTTCTTGTCTTTCCAAATCAACCTTTGCTTCTTCCAAAATATTTCCCAAACTTTCCAATGAATCACCCGAATCTTTCAACATTTCTTCCAAATTTCTCAAGTATTCCGAAATTCCGCTTAAACTTTCCATTCTATTGAATCAATAACTATAACATAACCACAAAAACCAAAGAAATCCAAACTATTAGCGTGAGGGTTAGTTATAATAGAAACATATCAAAATATCAAATCAAAGCAAACAAACAGCAACTTCTTACTATAAAAACTTCTAAACAACTAAAAATTAAAAAGTTCAAAAAAAAAATTACCGAGGCATCCATCCGATCGGTTTTATAACCCATCCGATCGGATGGTTGAATCGTTAAAACTCAAGATTGCCCAACCGAATCGGATGCGGGCGGCATCCGATCGGTTAGATCGAATTTCCTAAAAAAATTTTTTATTTTTATTTTTATGTATTTAAAAGACAAAATTAAAACCTTAATAAACAAAATAAGATAAAAATTAAAATTATACTAACTAATAAATATGACAATTAACACATAATTAATAATTAATAACCATTAATCTTAACAATTTACTCTTAACTTAATAATCTTTAAACTACTTAACTAACATAATTAATTAAAACCTCTTAAGCTACCAATCATTAAGGCTAAAATTAACTCTACTAATTAAAAGCATTAAAACATTAAAGGAATGTAAAAAAAAAAAAAAAAAAAAAAAAAAAAAAAAAAAAAAACTATTCTAATTACTCTATTTAATTGACTTATTTACTCTAACACTTAAACACATTAACCTTAACATTAAATAAACATAATAACTGAAAATTAACACTAAAATCTAAAAAAAAAACTTTACCGTGGCCACCAACCGATCGGATGGAAATCCATCCGGTCCGGTTGGCTCCGAACCAAAACTTTTTTTTTCTTCTTTCAAAACTTACAAACTAGCAAACCAAACTACCAAGTAATTTAAACAATTCCCCGGCAGCGGCGCCAAAAACTTGATGTGTCATGTGTAGTGCAAGTTTTAAATTTTTATAAAATCAATTTATCCGATTCTTTAATCAACACATACGAGCAAGTATACTCGTCCGTAATAGTAAAGGTAGGTAAGTTGAGATCGTCCCAAGGGAATTATGGTTTGGGTTTACAAAATAAGTTTTGTCAAAAAAGATTGTCAATCCTTTTTCGTGTAAATGCTAAGGTAAACAAAAATCAATCAATCAAAAACAAATATACTTGTGTGTAGTTCCATGATAATTGTATAGAGTAATCTAGCAAGTTGGGTGTGACTTGTAATGATGCACAACTTAAAATTGAGTGATTCACAATCAATGGTTTTTATCATGAAAAATCATCTCTAAGAATTCAATCTCCTAGTTAATTCCTTTCGGCCTTTGTTAACTAGTGCGATAATTCTATTAAACTCTTTGTTGTTTGAAAAGCATTTCTTATTTTAAGAATTCCTACAAATCCTTTCGGCCTTTTCTCGTGATGAAATCATTTCCAAATCCATTTTAATGAGTTAATATGATGCTTGTCACACACCATAATCCATACTAATTCGTGCACTAACTTTTTGGCATAAAAACATAAAGAAAATCCTTTCGACCTTTGTTAATCTTTAAAACTGTTTTTACCAACTAATTAAGCAAGATTAGATTTTATTTCAACAAACTCATAAAACAAGATATGATTTCATGCATCACTATGAAATAAGAATACTCCAACACTTATCACATCATACACACAAGTATAACCAAAATCACTCCATAACAATCATAATCAAACACAAGTAATCAACCATACTTTCATTCATCTTAAAGTAAAAGTAGTTCATAATAACTCAAACAAGAAATACCTATTTGTGAAATTACAAGAACTAGAATTGTGGAACTATAGCAACCACTCTCCTCCAATCGCCTATGATCACACGTAAACAACTCCACACTTGGACACAACTCTTGAGACTTGGTGTAAGCCTTACTAGGTTTTTGGGTTGTCACTCATTGTAAATTAGCTAAGGGTCCTTTAAATAAGTGAAGGAACCCTTATCCCTCAAGCAAAAACGTCTCAAATCAGTTACTAGCCGAGAAATGATAAGCCACCATGATTATGGGGCTTAAATTCGTCATTAAATGCATTTTTTGTAACTTCAGCTTCCTCCAACCGATCGGTATTGAGGTCCATCCGATCGGTTGGAGCTCTCGGTAAATCCAAGTTTCCCCATCCGAATCGGATGCGGGCACCATCCGATCGGATGGGCCATTCTGCCATGCAAATATTATTTTTCTTCTTCCTTTTCTCGTTACGTGCTTGATCCTTTGTTGTGCCACTAATTCCCTCCATAGAACTTGATCTTTTCTTGATATGTAAGCATATAAATCTTTGACTTTATCAAATCCTTGAATTCTTGTGTGGTTTCTTTCTCGTGATTCTTCAAATGTGCATAATCTCTTCATTTCTTCATCTTTTTATCATCTTTTCCTGTACTTGGCTATATTTACTTGCATATACACTTTTTCATGATTTAGTAACAAATATACACAAATATAACCAAATATGATGCACAAATCTAACAATAACGCGACTAAAAACATGTTCATTTTGAGCGTTATCAATGGGCTAAAGTTCAATCTTTTTAGTGTCTCACAAATGTGTGACAAAAAGAATTTTGTTCTTTTTACAGACACTGAATGTCTTGTCTTATCTCCTGATTATAAGTTGCCTAATGATAAATCAGTGCTACTTAGAGTCCCTAGAACAGACAATATATATACAGTGTGGACATAAAGAACATAATTCCCAAAAGAGATTTAACTTGTCTATTTTCCAAGGCCACAAATGATGAATCCAAACTTTGGCATAGAAGGCTTGGCCATTTAAATTTCAAAACTATAAATAAATTGGTTAAGGCAAACTTGGTGAGAGGTTTACCTTCAAAAGTTTTTTAAAATCCTGAAACCTGTGTTGCTTGTCAGATGAGAAAGCAACACAGAGCTTCTTGTAAGTCTAAAGTAGTGAACTCTATTTCTGAGCCCTTATATATGTTGCATATGGATCTGTTTAGGCCAACTTATGTGAAAAGTTTGAATAAGAAAATGTATTGCCTAGTTGTCACTGATGACTATAGTAGATTCACTTTGGTTTTCTTTCTAGCAACTAAGGATGAGACTTCTGGCATTCTTAAGGCTTTCATAACCAGATTAGAAAACCTAGTTAATCACAAAGTTAAGGTAATCAGATGTGACAATGGAACTGAGTTTAAGAACAATGTGATGAATCAGTTCTGTGTTGAAAAATGTATCTTAAGCCAATTTAGTGTGGCTAGAACTCCTCAACAAAATGGTGTTGCTGAAAGGAGGAATAGGACATTAATTGAGGCTGCTAGGACTATGTTGTCTGAGTCAAATTACCTACTACTTTTTGGGCTGGAGCAGTTAACACTGCTTGTTTTGTGCAAAATAGGAGTAAGGTAGTTAAGCCTCATAACAAGACCCCTTTTGAATTGTTGCATGGTAGGAAACCTATGATAGATTTCCTAAAACCATTTGGGTGTCCTGTTATTATCTTAAATACCATTGATAACCTAGGCAAGTTTGATGAGAAGGCAGACCAAGGTTTCTTTGTTGGATACTCAACCAATAGTAAGGCTTTTAGGGTATTTAACAAAAGAACTAGGCATATAGAAGAAAACCTGCATGTTAGGTTTAGTGAAACCACAACTAATGTTGCAGGGAGTGGACCTGAATGGTTGTTTGACATTGATTCATTAACCAAAAGTATGAATTATGAGCCTGTGAATGCAGGTACAACTAACAAGTCTGCAGGTGCACAAGCTAATTCTAATGCAGGTACACAATCTAAGGAGAATGAATCTACAAAGGAGTTTGTCTTAATTGAGGAATGGAAGCTTGATCAAATTTTCACAGACAAAGAGAAAGAGGGCAAGAGTTCACAAGATGATGCTGTTCATAAAGATGTAGAAGGTGGGGATAAACCTTCTGATGCTGACAAGGTGGTTAATAAAGAACCACAAAGTGTTGAAAAGGAAGGAAATAACATTGGCAGCAGTTACTCTGGTTCTACTTCTAAGCCAAAAGATACTACTGCTCAATCCAGTGGTTCTACTGCTACACCCAAAGTTACTACTGCTAAGTCTGGTGTTTCTACTGCTACACCAATATTTCCTACTGATGATGAAGATGGAAGATCCTTTGATGATGTTAACTATCCAAGTGATCCTGATATACCTGGATTAGTTAATATCTATGAAGATACTGATGATGAAGTTCTAGATGGGTTTGGTGCAGAGACTGACTTAACCAATATGGAGAATGCAATTCCAGTCAGTCCTATTCCAACCACCATAATACACAAGGATCATCCAAAGGAGCAAATTATTAGAGATGTTCATTCTGCTGTTCAAACAAGAAGTAAAACAAAAGGTTTCAGAGATTTGTTTGATCAAGGGTTATTTTCTCAATCTCTTCATCAGAGAAATAGCCACAAGGATCTACAGAATTGTATGTTTGCTTGTTTCTTGTCACAAATGGAACCCAAGAATGCCTATAAAGCATTACAAGATGAAAGTTGGGTAGAAGCTATGCAAGAGGAGTTGTTGCAGTTCAAGCTTCAAGAAGTCTGGACTTTAGTTGATTTGCCTTCTGGGAAAAAGGCAATTGGTACAAAATGGGTCTTCAGATGTAAAAGAGATGAAAGAGGAATAGTGATAAGGAACAAAGCACGATTGGTGGCTCAAGGATACACTCAGGCAGAGGGAATTAATTATGATGAAGTATTTGCACATGTAGCAAGGATAGAGGCCATCAGACTATTCTTGGCTTATGCTTCATACAAGAACTTCACTGTGTATCAGATGGATGTGAAGAGTGCTTTCTTATATGGGACAATTGATGAGGAAGTATATGTCTCCCAACCACCTGGTTTTGAAGATCCTAATTATCCTGATAGGGTTTACAAGGTGGATAAAGCATTGTATGGTTTACATCAGGCTCCTAAAGCTTGGTATGACACCTTATCAAAGTATTTATTAAACAATGGGTTCAATAGGGGAACCATTGACAAGACTTTGTTCATCAAGAAAGACAAAAAGGATATCTTATTAGTCCAAGTATATGTTGATGATATCATTTTGGGTCTATAAACAAGGTGTTATGTGAGGAATTTGAGAAGTTAATGCACAACAGGTTTCAAATGAGTTCTATGGGTGAACTCACTTTCTTCTTAGGGCTTCAAGTCAAACAAAAGGCTGATGGCATCTTCATCAGTCAAGACAAGTATGTGGTTGATATCCTGAAGAAGTTTGGTTTTTCTGATGTGAAACTTGCTAAGACTACAATGGAGTCCAAGAAGCCTCTGATCAAGGATGAAGATGGGGAAGAGGTTGATGTGCGTTTGTACAGATCAATGATTGGTTCATTGATGTATCTAACTGCTTCAAGGCCAGACATTATGTTTGCTGTGTGTGCTTGTGCCAGATTTCAAGTTACCCCTAAAGTATCTCACTTGAATGCTGTGAAGAGGATTTTTAGGTACTTAAGGAGTCAACCTAGGTTGGGCCTTTGGTATCCTAAAGATTCACCTTTTGATCTGGTGGCATACTCAGATAGTGATTATGCTGGAGCATGTTTGGATAGGAAATCAACTACTGGAGGATGTCAATTTCTTGGACATAGGTTGATTTCATGGCAATGCAAGAAACAGACTGTGGTGGCTAATTCAACAACTGAAGCTGAGTATGTGGCTGCTTCTAGTTGCTGTGGACAAGTGCTCTGGATTCAGAATCAATTGCTGGATTATGGGTACAACTTTATGAACACCAAAATTTACATTGATAATAACAGTACAATGTGTATTATTAAAAATCCTGTTTTTCATTCAAAAACAAAACATATTGAGATAAGACATCACTTTATAAGAGATTCTTTTGAAAAGAAATTAATTCAAATTGTTAAGATTCATACTGACAATAATGTTGCATATTTGCTCACAAAAGGTTTTGATGTGGGTAGATTTCAATTTTTAATTGCTAGTATAGGAATGATCAATCTTTGAAAATTCTTATCTCTTTGTGTTTTTGTAATGTTTTGTAAGGATTTGTACTGTTATTAGTCAATAAGTTGTTTCTACTGCTTGCTAAGTGTTGCTAGTTATATTTGGTTCTACTGCTTGTTGATTATAGAACTGCTAAGTATAACTATGGATTGTGATTATTGTGGTATATTCTTTCTTGTGTTTTTGTGGTTTTGGACTAATCTTTTGCAGGAAAAGTCAAAGGGGAATGCAAGTCTGATGACAAAAAGATGTTTGGAAGGATGAGCAGACATTCTACTGCTAGTGACAAAGTTTCTGCTGCTAGGCAAAACTTTCTACTGCTGGGGTTCTACTGCTCGCTTTGGAACTTTTGGATTCTACTGCTTGGTTTGAAAGTGTAGGGTCGGTTTTGTAAATTTGGCGCGAATAAAACCTAATTCGATCCGAACGGCTTAAAAACCTAATTGGATCTCATAATTGACTTTGTGCGCCCAAAATTCACTCTCATTCAAACCCTAACACACCTCTTAACATCTGATTTGAAAAACCCCCAAAATCAAAACCCTAATTCACAATGTCGACAAGAACCTTTTCCGAAAGTCACAATCAGGTTGCTTTTCTTGAAAAGCCCACAGAAGCTGAAGGTTTTGCTGAGGTAATAGATTTTCTTAATGCTACTCACATAAGGTATGCATTAACAGCAAACCCTCCTATATATGTTTCCCACATTGATAAGTTTTGGTCTACTGTTAAGATCAAAATTAAAAATGGGGAAGAATATTTAAAGGCTAAGGTAGAAGGTCACAAGGTAATTATTTCTGAAGCATCTGTGAGAGAAGCTCTTCACTTTGCAGATGATGAAGAAATAACTTGTCTTGAAAATTCTATCATTTTTGAGGAACTTGAAAACATGGGGTATGAAAAGAAAACTGATGAAGCGAAAAGTGTACCGCTTTTAGGGGGTCATTTAAGCCCTAATCCACGATTATATGATCAAATATTGCCCTAAATCGTTTCTTTTCTCATTTTAGGTACTTGGGACGTGATTTCTGGAATATGAAGCATTTTGGAGCTTTTTGGACGTTTTTATGCTCAAGAATGAAGAAAACAAAAAGACCAAGGAAAGTCAGGATTTTACACCTGACGGCGTCAGGCTTTGGATGCTGACGCCGTCACTTGAAGATGAAAGTGGTGGAATTATACACGTGACGCGCCAGAAAGTTTTACATAGGAAGTCTGACGGCGTCACGTGCTAATGGATGTAGGCCGTCAAGTGTTAAGTTAAAGAGAGACGGGCCAGAGGATTTTTGAAGGTGACGACGTCAGGATAATAGACCTGACGAGGTCAAATGATATAGAGTGACGGCGTCAAAGTATTCTTACACGAGAAGGAACCTTAGTGAAACAGCCACAAATTAATCAAGACAATCACAACTCGCGCGCGGAGTAGCTGTTACTGTTTTGGCCATAAAATCCTCATACAACTCGGATTTAGGTGATTCAAAAGGCCACAGATTCGGGACGAAGAAATCTACAATTTGGTGAAAAAGGGGATCTAACGCCGTCAAGTGTATGGGCTGACGCCGTCAGATCGGGCCGACAGAAAGTTACCTATAAATATAACCTTATAACTTCATTATTTGTAAGCCCTAAACCCTAAGTCCGATTCTAGGGTTTAGGTAGGTGTTTTTCCAGCAACTTAGAGGGTTTTAATCATTTCATAAACATCAAATATTGGTTTGTTGATTCTAACTTAATTATGTCTTTCATTATTGTGGTTGTTTGCCCTTCATTGATCATGCTTTGCTAATTCACCTTGTGTCTACTTATGATTGTGTGAAACTTGTATATAATTAATTAGATCTTATTGATTCCTTGTTGATGTATGTGTCTATCGTCATCAATAAAGGTGTGACACTTCAATAGATTTAATTGGTTTAGCTTATAATTCTTGTTTCCTATTGTCTCTTGTTTGATTGGGTGATATCGATGTTAGGCTTAAGAAAACTGGCTAACCTCCTATACGGTAACTTGCTTGAACGTCTTAAGAAACATGAACCAATGCGTACTAGGTTTATTTGGTTGTATTTAATGCATGAGAGAATTCTAGTGATCCCATGTTAGGAGCTTCTTAGCCGGCTCGACATAGGAGTGAAGTAGGAGCTTATAGAGTTGGGGAAGTACGTACGCCACCCCACGAATGGTATTAAGGAATACAACCCGTCAATTAAAACAAGGTGTGACAATTCAATAGGTAGAATTGGATAGCTAGCAAGGAGTAATACATCATAGGTAGATACGCTTCACTTCCCTTGTAGAACCCTAGTTTACTTTCCTGCACATTAGTTTAATTAGTAGCTTTTGGGTTAGTTGATTAGCAACTAATTCCGCCCCTTTTTCCAAAACCAGAGATTTTTACTTGCTTTCCATAAAATATAAAAATACAAAAAGAATCATCCCTCACCTCTAGACCTAGTAGATAAATTTCAATCCTAACGAACACTATTCTTTGAGTTGAACGATCAATCCCCCGGTACTTGCCACTTCACTATACTACATCGGTCAGGTACACTGCCTGGTGGGGATTGCAAGCCTCTTGAGATCCCTCGAGAGGTAAAACCTGTTGTAAGGTCGCAAAACCACGCATCAAGTTTTTGGCGCCGCAGCCCGGGGAATAGTTATTGCTTAGGTTGAAATTTATTTTTATTAGGTCTACTCATTAGATTCCTATCTAGTGAGATTTTTATTTTCTTTTTATTAACTTTCTAGTAGTCTATCTTTTCTTTGTGTCTTTGTTCGTAAAAACCCTTCCATTGACTCTTCCGTTCACCAATATGGAGTACGCAAACCCACCATACTACCGACCACGAAATCCATTTGCCCCTAATGACATCTTGATGTTCAACCAATATCGAGATGAACCCATATATGATGCATGGACTCGTTTTAAAAACTTACTCCGAATAGTCCCTCATCATAGCTTCGATTTAGCATCCCTAACCCAAATCTTTTACGACCGTGTCGACCGATATGACCAAATGTGCATTAACGATTTTGCCAATAGGGACTTTAGGGAATTAAATGCTGAAGAAGCATGGGATACCATAGAAGATTGTGCCCAATATTATTATAAAGTAGACAACCCAACAAACGTTAGTATAAGTCAATTGACCACAAATTCCAAGGATCATGAAACAAGTTTGTCTGGGGATGACTATTTTGGGATACCTAAGTGGATGTCATGTAACATCATAGTACAAAACAAATACATAGGTAATCTAGATAAAATGGAGGATGAGGTGGATAATCCAAGCCCACAAAGTACCCCACAAGTCCTACCATCACTTGAGGCACACACACCGCCCGTGACTTACCCGGAAGAAGTAGAAGAAACTTTAGGAATCCCAATGGAGGTAGAACCCTTGGACCAAGCACCACTAGAGGATATAGGTTTGAATACTTATAGTGATAACCTTACTCTTAGTTCCAGGGAATTTCCTAGTGTTGATGAACCGGAACCTCAACCTTTACACAACTTTCCATCCTTAGATATATTTCTAGGAGACAAAAGAGGAACCGACCCACCCATCAACCCTTATTATCCGGGTAGTTTTAGGATGAAGGAAGCCATTCACTCACCCCCTTCACCTCACGTGGCATATTTCCACCCTAAGGGTTGTATCGCTACTTTCACCCACACTTAATCCTAAGTGTAGGGAAAACCTCCCCTATTTCCGTTAAATAAGGGTAGAGTCAGGCTCGTGACTCGAACAAAAACAAGCGCTTCTTGGGAGGCAACCCATGTTTTTAATTGTTTGATGTTTTTATTTTATTTGTTTGTTTGTGTCATATATGCTTAATCATAATTGTTAAATTTTCATGTTTCGAATAATTTGTGAAAATGCTTTATCTTGTTTTTAACCTCGTCTTAATTGCATATAAAGGTATTTTACAAAAAGATAAGTGTAGGGAAGCTTATATTTTGTTAAAAAGGACGAAATTCGAACATGGAAAATTCACAATTCATGATTAGCATGTATTCTATCTTGTTTATGTGTCAATACTTGTGGACATGTTTTATGAGTCCCTATTTGTAAGTCATCCCGCAAGTATCCTATCCTTTTATTGCTTCGTTTTGTTTTTATTTCTAAGTCTGGAAATACATCTAGTTGTGGTTTTTCTTTGTCCGGTTTGATGCTTTGGTTTTTGTGTTTGTTGGTTACAGGTATTATTGGATAAGAAGATGTACGTGCAACACATCAACAGGATGATTATATTTCTGGAGTGAAGCTTATCATGTTCATTCTCTTGGAGGGAGATTTAACCATATTATCACATCATCCATACCGAGCGAATCAGGGGAGTATTAGTTTCTTCCATTCTCATTTATTTTTACTTTTACATCTTTTGTCTAGAACATTGGAGACAATGTTCGGATTAAGTGTAGGGAGGGTAAATTAGGATGCCTTAGAAACTACAACTTCGCTTGATTTTTGTTTTGTTTAATAGTGAATGTGTAATAAAGCCAAGAGAAAATATTGGTTAGGGCAATTTTAGCACCAAATTTAAATTTTTTTACAACATATAGGAGTGAAACTTTGATTTTAATAAGCGTCTCATGGATAGGGAATTGTATGACTAGCACAAAAACCATACCACTCAAAAATTTTCACCCCAAATATGTGAGGTTCGCCTTTAGATCTTTAGGAAAAAGCATTCATTGTTGGTGCTTATGAGTGTACCGGTAGTTTATAGATTCTAGAACTTGCGTTTGTGATGCATACCGAGACCGCTAGTGAGACTACATTCGTGTAGTTAGGATTGACTACATGATAAGAGGCATTAGGATTAACCCATTGTTTTACACATGTGTTTTTGTTATAATTACTTTGGCTACATTGGTCAAGTAATTCTCCCACACCCTTTGCGTTGTACCCATTTTTGGTACACGATACCCCTAGTACACCCCTCAGAGCCTATCTTTTCGTTTTGACCTTTAAGCATTTTACTTAAAGGAAGAATTTGTTTACACCCCACTTAAATGTACACCCAAATCGCCTTAGCCTACCTTGTGTGCACTCATCTTTAGTGCATTATTGTGACAACATTTGTTTAAACCCTTAGTTAATTATCTAATTGATTACATGGTTGCTAAGTCGAGTCATATCCTTGTACATATTGTTTTGGGACGATTGGGACTTATGGGTAAAGTACTAGTGTAATGGAGTAATGGGGAAGAACATCATTTATTACCCCCATATGTACGTTAATATTTTAAAGTACTCTAAATGTTTCGATTATCTTGATTCGAGTCATTAGAATAATTTTATGTAAAGTATGTAAAAGTTCAAGTGTAGGGATGGTACAAAGAATCCCAAGTGATGTATTGTTTTGGATGGTAGGGCAAGAGTGTATGCTAAAAATAAAAAATAAAAAAAAAATAAAAAAAAATAAAAAAAAAATAAAAGTGAAGAAAAAGCATACGGACTACCATCCGCCTCTATCTTTTATTTATGTTTTGTTTTGTTCTATGTTTATTAGTTCGTGATTAGTTTAAGTTGAGTCGAGTCTTGGCTTAGCAACGCCTCATTCTGCATGTAATTGACCAAGATGATTGACTTGCCACCAGTAAAAATATCCTTATCCAACAAACCGTGTTTTCCTTATCCCTACACCTAACGTTATAACCCTTTGTAAAGACCTCTTTGATAGTTTATCCTAGGTGCTTACGCCAAAAGTGGTAGAGGCGTGATCCTTTCCCAAGCCTATGGTAATCTATTTTCTATGACAGGTAGTGAGCGATATTCTTCCATTTCCATTTATGATATATAAATTTACAACACCCGAGGGATGAGAGTATCCAAACACTTATTGTGAGGTGCTAGTGTATAATTTCCGTGCTTATTTTGACCAAGGTGGAATGATCATTTGTTGTAATTACTTTTATCTTAATGTTAAATGACCCCTAACTTGTATTTCAATTGGTAGAAAAGCTCATTTGCTTGAGGACAAGCAAATCCCAAGTGTAGGGATATTTGATGAAGCGAAAAGTGTACCGCTTTTAGGGGGTTATTTAAGCCCTAATCCTCGATTATATGATCAAATATTGCCCTAAATCGTTTCTTTTCTCATTTTAGGTACTTGGGACGTGATTTCTGGAATATGAAGCATTTTGGAGCTTTTTGGACGTTTTTATGCTCAAGAATGAAGAAAACAAAAAGACCAAGGAAAGTCAGGATTTTACACCTGACGGCGTCAGGCTTTGGATGCTGACGCCGTCAATTGAAGATGAAAGTGGTGGAATTATACATGTGACGCGCCAGAAAGTTTTACATAGGAAGTCTGACGGCGTCACGTGCTAATGGATGTAGGCCGTCAAGTGTTAAGTTAAAGAGAGACGGGCCAGAGGATTTTTGAAGGTGACGGCGTCAGGATAATAGACCTGACGACGTCAAATGATATAGAGTGACGGCGTCAAAGTATTCTTACACGAGAAGGAACCTTAGTGAAACAGCCACAAGTTAATCAAGACAATCACAACTCGCGCGCGGAGTAGCTGTTACTGTTTTGGCCATAAAATCCTCATACGAACTCGGATTTAGGTGATTCAAAAGGCCACGGAATCGGGACGAAGAAATCTACAATTTGGTGAAAAAGGGGATCTGACGCCGTCAAGTGTATGGGCTGACGCCGTCAGATCGGGCCGACAGAAAGTTACCTATAAATATAACCTTATAACTTCATTATTTGTAAGCCCTAAACCCTAAGTCCGATTCTAAGGTTTAGGTAGGTGTTTTTCCAGCAACTTAGAGGGTTTTAATCATTTCATAAACATCAAATATTGGTTTGTTGATTCTAACTTAATTATGTCTTTCATTATTGTGGTTGTTTGCCCTTCATTGATCATGCTTTGCTAATTCACCTTGTGTCTACTTATGATTGTGTGAAACTTGTATATAATTAATTAGATCTTATTGATTCCTTGTTGATGTATGTGTCTATCGTCATCAATAAAGGTGTGACACTTCAATAGATCTAATTGGTTTAACTTATAATTCTTGTTTCCTATTGTCTCTTGTTTGATTGGGTGATATCGATGTTAGGCTTAAGAAAACTGGCTAACCTCCTATACGGTAACTTGCTTGAACGTCTTAAGAAACATGAACCAATGCGTACTAGGTTTATTTGGTTGTATTTAATGCATGAGCAAATTCTAGTGATCCCATGTTAGGAGCTTCTTAGCCGGCTCGACATAGGAGTGAAGTAGGAGCTTATAGAGTTGGGGAAGTACGTACGCCACCCCACGAATGGTATTAAGGAATACAACCCGTCAATTAAAACAAGGTGTGACAATTCAATAGGTAGAATTGGATAGCTAGCAAGGAGTAATACATCATAGGTAGATACGCTTCACTTCCCTTGTAGAACCCTAGTTTACTTTCCTGCACATTAGTTTAATTAGTAGCTTTTGGGTTAGTTGATTAGCAACTAATTCCGCCCCTTTTTCCAAAACCAGAGATTTTTACTTGCTTTCCATAAAATATAAAAATACAAAAAGAATCATCCCTCACCTCTAGACCTAGTAGATAAATTTCAATCCTAACGAACACTATTCTTTGAGTTGAACGATCAATCCCCTGGTACTTGCCACTTCACTATACTACGTCGGTCAGGTACACTGCCTGGTGGGGATTGCAAGCCTCTTGAGATCCCTCGAGAGGTAAAACCTGTTGTAAGGTCGCAAAACCACGCATCAAAAACAATGGTTTAAAATTTTATAAAGGTCTTTTCTATCCCCAATGGAAATTTTTAGTTCACACCATTCTCCATTGTCTAAGTCCTAAAACATTAGGTTGGAATGAGTTCAGTACAACTCAAGCATCTGCTCTGATTTGTCTGGCCAAAGGACAACCTTTTAATTTTTCGGCTAATGGATGGTTTGAAAAAGAATGTTCAAGGAAAACATTATATTTACCCAAGATTTTTTGCAACTCATTCTGAATAACCAAATTTCAAATCTTAAGGTACATAAAAGGAAATTTAAATGTCCTGTGCTTCAAAAGAAATTATTTTCATACTTGAAAAAGGATGGCAAGGATTTTTCTGGAGTTGTGACACCATTATTTCCTTATATGTTGATGCGTGGTTTTGCAACCTTACAACAGGTTTTACCTCTCGAGGGATCTCAAGAGGCTTACAACCCCACCAAGCAGTGTACCTGACCGATGTAGTATAGTGTAGTGGTAAGTACGGGGGATTGATCGTTCTCCACAGGGAATAGTGTTCGTTAGGTATGAAAAATTACTCTAATAGGTCTAAGGGTGAGAGAAGATTCTTTTTATGTTTTTATAATTTTATGAAAGCAAGTAAAATCTCTGGTTTGAAAGAGTGGGCGGAATTAGTTGCTAGTCAACTAACCCAAATTACTACGAATGCAAATAAAATAAAATAACAGAAAATGAAAATGTTGGTGAAAACTTATGTGGAGGGAAATGTGTTTACTTAGATTTCCTTACTCCCTAACTATCTTTTACTGGTTGATTAGTGTGTATTAGTTGCGTGGATGACGGGTGTATTCCTTAATACCATTCGTGGGGTGGCGTACGTACTTCCCGAACTCTACAAGCTTCTACTTCACTCCTATGTCGAGCCGGCTAGGAAGCTCCTAACATGGGATCACTAGAATTCGCTTGTGCATTAAATACAACCATAAAAACCTTTAGTACGCATTGGTTCATGTTTCTTAAGACGTTCAAGCAAGTTACCGAATAGGAAGTTAGCCAGTTTTCTTAAGCCTAACATAGATAAACAATCATCCAATACAACTAACAACACACTAATAACCAATAATCAATAGCTAGGTTTCATTAGATCTAAGCAAACACAAGATAAATCTAGCCTAACATGTTAAACAAAAGACAAGAATAAGATAAAATCAAACAACACATAGACATATTGAATGATTAATTGATAACTTATCTTCAATGTAACATGGAAGATCTCAAGGCAAAAAGCCTTGAAAGAGCTGCCAAATTCGTCCTAGGGTTTTCACACACAAAGTTCCCCAATAAGTTCCACCCTAATGACAAAAAATTAGAAAACTATATATAGATTTTTGGATCTGACGGCGTCACGTTATGGAGTGTGACGCCGTCACCTCGCCGCTTTTAGGGTTCCCGGATGACCTTCTTGACGCCGTCCCTCTTTAGCTCTCCAAAATCCGTTCTGGCTTATCAAGGCTTGACGCCGTCAGATTATGAACGTGACGCCGTCCCTCTTGAAATTAAGCCGTGACGCCCTTGATCAGATTAAAGCGTGACGCCGTCAGAATTCCCATGCAATTTTCACTGGCTTATCATGAGTAAATTTCACATCCACCACTTTTGCCAAGCCATGACGCCGTCTGGAGATAATCCTGACGCCGTCAAAGGTAACTTCCAGCCGATTTTTGAGACTTTGTCGTTTTCTTCACTTTTATGCTCCAAAAACGTCCAAAATGCTTCCTTTTCCAGATTTCTCCTCAAAAGTACCTAAAATGACGAAAGGAACGATTTAGGGCAATATTTGATCAAATAAATACGATTTAGGGCTTAAATGACCCCTTAAAAGCGGTACACTTTTCGCTTCATCAAATACCCTTACACTTGAGATTTGCTTGTCCTCAAGCAAATGCGCTTTTATTCTAATCAAAATACAAGTTAGGGGTCATTTAACACTAATATAAAAGTAATTGCAACAAATAGTCGTTCCACTTTAATCATAATAAGCACGGAGATTACAAACTAGCACCTCACAAGTAGTGTTTAGATACTCACATCTCTCAAGTGTCATCAAAATAAATCTCATAAATGAAAACGGATAATATCTCTCACTACCTGTCATAGCAAATAGATTACCATAGGCTTGGGAAAGGATCGAAAACCTCCTCCACTAGGCGTAAGCACCTAAGATAAACTATCAAAGAGGGCTTTTAAATAGGTTATAATGTTAGGTGTAGGGAAAAGGAAAACACGGTTTTGTTGGATAAAGGATATTTTACTGGTGGCGAGTTAAAGATCTTGATCAATTACATGTACTATACAATGTTGCTAAGCCAAGACTCGACTCAATCTTAAGCTAAAAACAAAATAACAAAAACATAAAATAAACATAAAATGAAACGGGATGGTAGTCCGTATGTTTTTTCTATTTCTCATTTTTTTGTATTTTTCTTGATTTTTTTTTTTTTTTTTTTTTCATACACTTTTGCCCTACCATCCAAAATAATACATCATAGGGGCATTGCATTCCCCTTACACTTGAACTTTTACATAACTTTACAAATAACTATTCTAATGACTCGAATTAAGATAATTGAAAAACTTGGAGTACTTTTAAAATATTTAGCACATATGGGGGTAATAAATGATGTTCTTCCCCATTTCTCCATTACACTAGTACTTTACCCATGAGTCTCAATCGTCCCAAAACAATATGTACAAGGATATGACTCGACTTAGCAACCATGTAATCAATTAGATAATTAACTAAGGGTTTAAACAAATGTCGTCACAATAATGCACTAAAAATGAGTGCATACAAGGTAGGCTAAGGCGATTTGGGTGTACATTCAAGTGGGGTGTAAACAAATTCTTCCTTTAAGTAAAATGCTTAAAGGTCGAAACGAAAAGATAGGCTCTGAGGGGTGTACTAGGGGTATCGTGTACTAAAAATGAGTACAACGCAAAGGGTGTGGGAGAATTACTTGACCAATGTAGCCAACGTAATTATAACAAAAACACAGGTGTAAAACAATGGGTTAATCCTAATGCCTCTTATCATGTAGTAAATCTAACTACACGAATGTAGTCTCACTTGTGGCCTCGGGATGGTCCTAACGCAAGTTCTAGAATCTAAGTGCTACCGGTACACACATCATAGCATAAATGCTTTTCCTACCAATTCTAGGGGCGAACCTCACATATTTGGGGCGGAAATTTTTTTAGTGGTACGGTTTTTGTGCTAGTCATATAATTCCTATCCATGAGACGCTCATTAAGATCAAAGTTTCACTCCTATATGTTGTAAAAAATTTTAAATTTGGCACTAAAATTGCCCTAACAAGTATTTATCTCAGTTTTATTACACATCTACTATTAAACAAACAAAAATCAAGCACAATTGTATTCTCTAATCGTACTTTTACCCCCCCCCCCCCCTTACACTTAAGATGAACATTGTCCCCAATGTTCAAATAACAAGATGTAAAAGTATAAAGTAAAAGAATGAAATCAAATACTCCCCTGATTCGTTCGGTGGATAATGAAGTAACACGGTTAAATCTTCTTCCAAAGAGAATGTTGAAGCTCCAAGACTAATGCATCGCCATAAGCTTGATTCCACATACATTTCCTTGTCCAAAATAACCTGTTAAACCTGAGAAAACAAACACGAAAACCTGCATAACATCGGCGGGATAAACTCTATATATAAGGATATAATGCTTGTGGAATGATAATTTTGCAGATTCCTGGAGATTATAAGTTGGAGATTTAATAAAAACTTTTTATGAAAACAAAACTTTCAAAAATTTCTGAAAATTAAATCTGACGCCGTCAGGTTGTAGATCCTGACGCCGTCAGAAATGATCTGACAGAATTCTCATGTTAAGTTTCCGGAAAAATTTTGGAAAAACCTATACCTTACTTCCTGGAAATCCTGCAAAACATCATTATGACTCGATACAAGCATTTGACTCAAACAAATACTAATATGTATGCTAATTTATTATTATTATGATTCATGTTCATTTGTGTTCTAATAAACCGATTTAGATTTCCCTTACACTTAACTTTTGCAAAATACCTTTATATGTAGTTAAGACGAAGTTAAAAACAAGATAAAGCATTTTCACAATTTAGTTTTTGAACATGAATCAATAATAATAAAATTTAAACATACATACGGAAACAAATAAAATCAAACAAACAAATAAATAAACACACAAAGCAAATAAATAAAGCTTGGGTTGCCTCCCAAGAAGCGCTTTTCTTTATTAACGAGTCTTGTAGCTAGACTCAAAGTCCTTCTACCCTATGTAAGTGAGCTCGTCATCGAGGACGTCTTTAGGGTTAAGCTTGGATTGAAGTTTCCTATTGGTCCGCTTAGTACGATATATCTTTTCAAACCTCTCTCCATCCGGGTCATACAATGTCATCTTAATATGCCATGACCCATCTCCATCTTTGGGTGGTTTGTCCCAATTCCACTTATGATCATCTTCCTCACAAGTCCACTTATTCATTCCTAGGTTAATTGGCAAAACTCCTAGGAAATCAATCATTTTCCTAAAAACTAGAGGGTCTTCAAATGGATCCAATTCGGTGTCCCTAGCTAAGAGTTGCTCTACCGTATGTGTTCAGTTAACAAAGTCCTCTTCTAGGTAAAATGGGCGTTGGGGTCCTATGAAGTCTCTATCAATCCAAGGTCCATATCTAGATGGTCTCCTATTTGATTCTAACCAATGTGGTGTTGGTTCCTCACTAGTATCATAGGCGTGTTTCTTAACATCATAGACTGACCAAGTATCTCCTTCTCCTACCGCTATCTTAGATTCCTTACAATCAATCATAGCACTAGCGGTCGCTAAAAATCCTCTACCTATCAACAAGGGGCATGTAGGGTCGCTAACCATATCAAGGACGTGGAAATCTGCTAAAATGGTTAGTTTTCCAATGTGCACTAACACGTCCTTAACTACTCCAACCGGGTAAGCAACACTCCCATCCGCTAAACCTATTATCACCTCGGTTTCTTCAAGTTTTCCTAGTTTTAGAGAGGTGTAGAGAGGTAACGGAAGTAAGTTAAGGCTTGATCCAAGATCGGCTAATGTGTCATAAGCCTCCGAATTACCGATCTTGCAAGGTAGAACAAATAAGCCCGGATCATCTAACTTCTTAGGTAGTTTGTTTTGAATGAAGGCGGTCCCTTTTTCGCCTAACTTGAGCTTCTTCTCATCCAACTCATCAACAACCGGACTTTCAAGGTGGAGCTCCTTGAATTCTTCGTCAAGGTTTTGAGTGGGAGGTGTTTCAACTATGTTGTTGACCTATTTGGATGTCATAACTTCTTGGTCATTTGGAACGACTTGGGTTTGTTTGAAACACGTCCTCATGGAATTGACCGAATAATATTGTGGACAAGAACTAGGAGACGAAACTGATGACATGGCGTTGACATTTAGTTTCGGGTTCTTGACCGTGTTACTAGGGAGTGCTCCCATTTCTCGGTCATTGAGGGCTTTCAACAAGGTGTCAATCTTATTGGTCATCTCGCTTTGTTTTTGTTTGAAATCGGCTTCAAACTTGGCTAAACGAGCTTCTTGAGATGCCATAAATTGGGATATCAATCCTTCAAAGTTATTGGTACTACCATTGCCGGAAGGATTGTTGTTGAAAGTACGGTTCGAGTTGGAACCGCTTGATTGGAAACGATTAGGCGGGTTGGAAGAATTGGTTTGTTGTGCGTTTTGGTTTTGTTTCCACCTAAGGTTCGGGTGATTTTTCCATGAGGGGTTGTATGAATCACCGTAATGGTTTGGCTCGGGTTTGAAAGTGTACCACTTGTCTCCCGCTCCGTCGGTACGCGAGGATGCGTAGTCCACAAAAGCTTGTTCGGGGAGTTCCATGCAATCACGAGTGTCGTGGGGACCACTACATAATTCACATGAAGAAGTGATTTTGTTCACTTGGCTTGAAGGTTTAGGAGCCTCGTAGGATTTCATAAGAAACTTAACTTGGTCTTCAAGTTCTATGATCCTACGGTCGGAAGTGCTTGAATTGTTCGAAGGCAAAGATATTGCCTTGACCGTTTTATTCAAATCACGGGGATCACTCCAACTTTCGTTGTCATAAAGAGCAAGATCCTCTAGGAGAGCCCATGATTGTTCCGAACTTAGATCACGTAGCTTGCCACCGGCCGATTGGTCAATGGTTTGCCTTGTGGAGAGATTGATATGGTCATAGAAGATTTGGACTTGGAGCCAAAGTTCTATGCCATGGTGAGGGACTTTTTGGAGTAAGTCCTTGAATCGAGTCCATGCCTCGTAGAGAGTTTCGCCTTGACGTTGTTGGAACATCAAGATATCATTCCTTAGCTTGGTAGTTCTTCCCGGTGGGAAAAACTGAGCAAGGAAACGAGTGGTGAGATCATCCCAAGAGGTGATGGAACCTGCGGGTTGACGTTCTAGCCACTGACTAGCTTGGTCCCGCAAAAAGAATTGAAAGAGACGCAGTCGGGTCGTCTCTCGAGTGGCAACATCAAGGTCTATAGAATCAACGATTTTGAGAAAGTCCTTGAGGTGTTGATTAGGATCTTCAGAACGAAGTCCATGGAATGCGCATCCGCTTTGCACCAACCGGATGGTGTCGGATCGCAAGGGTGTGATATTGGCTCCTTGAGTGAGCTCAATGGTGTTTCGATAGCCATGGTGGCTAGGACGGGAGTACTCTCCTAAAGTACGGGCTCTAGGAGGTGGTGGTTGTTGTGGTGGTGGGTTGTTGGGATTAAGGATATTACCATCTTCCATGATGTCGAATGGTAATGGTTACGAACAAAGAAACGAAGAAAATAGATAGACTAAAGAAAACCTAGAAAAATAAAATAAAAATCTCACTAGAAAGGAATCTAGTGAGTAGACCTATAAAATAAAAATTCAACCTAAACAATAACTATTCCCCGGCAGCGGCGCCAAAAACTTGATGCGTGGTTTTGCAACCTTACAACAGGTTTTACCTCTCGAGGGATCTCAAGAGGCTTACAACCCCACCAGGCAGTGTACCTGACCGATGTAGTATAGTGTAGTGGTAAGTACGGGGGATTGATCGTTCTCCACAGGGAATAGTGTTCGTTAGATATGAAAAATTACTCTAATAGGTCTAAGGGTGAGAGAAGATTCTTTTTATGTTTTTATAATTTTATGAAAGCAAGTAAAATCTCTGGTTTGAAAGAGTGGGCGGAATTAGTTGCTAGTCAACTAACCCAAATTACTACGAATGCAAATAAAATAAAATAACAGAAAATGAAAATGTTGGTGAAAACTTATGTGGAGGGAAATGTGTTTACTTAGATTTCCTTACTCCCTAACTATCTTTTACCAGTTGATTAGTGTGTATTAGTTGCGTGGATGACGGGTGTATTCCTTAATACCATTCGTGGGGTGGCGTACGTACTTCCCGAACTCTACAAGCTCCTACTTCACTCCTATGTCGAGCCGGCTAGGAAGCTCCTAACATGGGATCACTAGAATTCGCTTGTGCATTAAATACAACCATAAAAACCTTTAGTACGCATTGGTTCATGTTTCTTAAGACGTTCAAGCAAGTTACCGAATAGGAAGTTAGCCAGTTTTCTTAAGCCTAACATAGATAAACAATCATCCAATACAACTAACAACACACTAATAACCAATAATCAATAGCTAGGTTTCATTAGATCTAAGCAAACACAAGATAAATCTAGCCTAACATGTTAAACAAAAGACAAGAATAAGATAAAATCAAACAACACATAGACATATTGAATGATTAATTGATAACTTATCTTCAATGTAACATGGAAGATCTCAAGGCAAAAAGCCTTGAAAGAGCTGCCAAATTCGTCCTAGGGTTTTCACACACAAAGTTCCCCAATAAGTTCCACCCTAATGACAAAAAATTAGAAAACTATATATAGATTTTTGGATCTGACGGCGTCACGTTATGGAGTGTGACGCCGTCACCTCGCCGCTTTTAGGGTTCCCGGATGACCTTCTTGACGTCGTCCCTCTTTAGCTCTCTAAAATCCGTTCTGGCTTATCAAGGCTTGACGCCGTCAGATTATGAACGTGACGCCGTCCCTCTTGAAATTAAGCCGTGACGCCCTTGATCAGATTAAAGCGTGACGCCGTCAGAATTCCCATGCAATTTTCACTGGCTTATCATGAGTAAATTTCACATCCACCACTTTTGCCAAGCCATGACGCCGTCTGGAGATAATCCTGACGCCTTCAAAGGTAACTTCCAGCCGATTTTTGAGACTTTGTCGTTTTCTTCACTTTTATGCTCCAAAAACGTCCAAAATGCTTCCTTTTCCAGATTTCTCCACAAAAGTACCTAAAATGACGAAAGGAACGATTTAGGGCAATATTTGATCAAATAAATACGATTTAGGGCTTAAATGACCCCTTAAAAGCGGTACACTTTTCGCTTCATCATATGTTGTCATTAATTCAAAATGAGGATGAAGGTGCAGACAACACAACTGCTACCTATCACACATCCAATTTGGAACACTCATCTAAACAACCTCAAAACACCCAATCCCCTAGGAATTCACCAAATAAGAACACTGAGCTACCTCAGGCTAGTGTTAGGATGGATGGACCAGATGCGGCTGTCACAGGTGTGCGTAGTGACAAGTTGGAAGGGGCTAACACTACTGCTTCTAGCTTAGTAGCTGGGCAGGAAAGTGTTAACATAACTAAGACCCCAACCAAGGCAACATCTACTGTTGAAGGTTCACATGAACCAGACACAGATAATGGAAACCCCAGCCAAATAGCAAATATGGGGGGCTCAGATGATCAACCTAGGGTTGATACTGAGTTTACATCCTATGATTCAATTCTCAGGGAAGGTCACACATCCCGAAGTGATGAGGATAGAATAGCAACAGAGGAATTGATGGACCAACCCAATGTACACAATGACAAATCCAGTGATTCACCTCTCAGGCCAGGTAATACAGGCCGAAGTGATGAGGATAGCATGAAACTTATCAATGAATTGATGGCAAAATGTACCACCTTGGAATCACAGGTTCTTGATCTCACACAAACAGTAACAAATTTGAAGATGAGAGTTAGACTTTTGGAAAGACAGAAGAGGTCAAGAACCAGGGCATTTAAGAGACTAAAGAAAGTGGGGAGACCACAAAGGGTTAGTTCCTCTGAAGACTCACGTTTGGGGGACGATGCTCCCGAACAGGGGAGGAATGAGACAAAGACTTTAGGGGAAGCTACCAAGGAAACAGGGGAGAATTTGAATTTTGAAGGTGGTGAGACTAATGATGAAGGTGTTGTTGATATGGATATAGATAGTGGTAAGAATGAGGAATTTGTGGTTAAAGACAAATATGGTAATGAAGTGGCTTTAGAAAAGGGGAAAAAGGAGCAGATTGGTGATAAATTGAAGAGTTTGAATGAAGAGCAGCTGATTAAACATACAGAAGTGATGGTGGAAACTATTAAAGGGTTGGGTAATGCTGCTGCTAGTGTTCAAGAACAATTGGCTGCTGATAGTGGATAAATGGCTAAGGTAAATCTTTCTACTGCTAGTGAAAAAGAAGCTGCTGCTGAACCAGAGAAACATTCTGCTGCTGGTGTTGAAGTTCCTACTGTTGAGACTAAAGTTGATTCTACTGCTAAGGAGTTGGATGATGATGTTAGTCTAGCTAAGGTTATGCTACAACTTAAGTCTACAAAATCATCAACACCAAAACAACCACAACATGAACAACCACAACAACCAACACTTGAACAACAACCACAATCTCAAACACAACCACAAACAACAACAATAAAAGCACCTGTCAAAGGAGTTACAATTAGAGAACCCATCCCTACCAAGAAACCTGTTCATTCACATACATACTCAGGAAAAGGTAAAGGGAAAATGATTGAAGAACCTGAACCTAATCCTGATATTCCCTTTGAGTTTTAGCCAAGAGAGCTTCAAGAAAAGTATAAGAATGAAGAAGCTGCAAGGAAAATTCAAGCTGAGTTTGAAGAAGAGAATCAAGCTGTTCTTGAGGCTCAAAGAAAACATGAAGAAGAAGAGGCCAAAACAAAAGATGTATTGGATGCTTGGGATGAGGAAAGGATAAGGTGTGAAGCTGATATGGAGTTATTGAAGCAGGTACAAGAGGAAATACAAGAAACCTTCACTGAAGAAGGAAGGGATAAATGGTTAAAGAAATTTAAAGCAGAAAGGAAGAAGGTGTTCCTTGCTGAGAGAAAGAAGAAGTTGCTCAGACCACCAACCATCAAACAAATAAGAAAGTTTCAGGAGCATTACTTGAAGAACATGAAGGGCTACAAGCTTGTACAGTTGAAGCCATATTCTGATGATGAAATTCAAAGGATGTTTGAAATGGCAAAAAGAGAAAGTGATAGTTTTGTGCCTATGGGGTCGGAGCTTGAGAAAGATATGTTTAAGAGGTTTAAGAAGACTGAAATTGTGGTTGAAAAGGACAATGTGAAAGAGAAGGTGAAGAAACAGTAAAGGTTGAGGAAAAGAGAGAAAGTTCTAATATTGGTGTTAAAAGAACTGGTAAAGTGTTGAAATCAGTTGGAAGGAAAAATAGAAAAGCTGATAAGTCAAAAGCAGTAGTGCAAAGTTTTGAGTCAAAGAGTGAGAGTAAAGAAAAAGCTGATGATGTAGAGGAATCTGCAGATGATAGAGAAAAATTGATGGAACTTACAGTTCTTTCTAAGTATAAAGAGCCTGAAGTTACTAATGCAGTTCCTCTTGTTACTAAATATCCAATCATCTCATATACTTCTGGAATTCATGATGGGAGTGAAGCCTATTGGGAGATTAAAAGAGCAAATGGTTTGTATTATAGGTTTATTAGGTTTTCATAGATGCTGTTTTGGATGGATAGAGATGATGTGGTTACCCTCTGGAAGTTATACAAGGAGAAATATGGTGATACAAGGCCATAGGAGGTGTATGAAAGGGTGATCTACTACTATTTGAAGATAATGTTTGAACCACATGATGGAGACATTGAATGGATGAAGTTGAAACACAACACAGTTCAGAAATGGTTTTTATATCAGTCTTGTGGTGTTTATGAATTAAATGCTCATGGAGTGATTATCTACATGTTGGTGGAAAAAGATTATACTGCACTAAATTTTCAACAAAGAGATTGTTGATCAGATGTTGAAGCCTGGAATGTTGCAGCTACAGAAAAGGTTCTTCACGGATGATCAAGCTTATCAACTTCTAAAGAAGTATGAAAGAGTGCTCAAACCTAAGTCTTCAAAACAGAACTGAATATGTTTGGAAGCATCCTCCTGGTGATGGTTTAGGCTTAAAAGAAACTTGATGATTTTGGATGAAAATATCAAGTTTAGGGGAGGATTGTTGGGTTTTAAGATGCTGCTGCTCAGATTGGATAATACTGCTCATGGTGCTAATTGGAAAATTGTCTAAGTGTTATTCTACTGCTGGTCACAATGATACTACTGCTAGTGTATTTCATCCTACTGCTTGTGTTGCTGAAAAGATCAAGGAAATACACTAAGTAGATACTACTGCTAGGCTTATGGATTCTACTGCTAGAGTTAGTATTCTACTGCTTATGTGATAAGTATGTATAGTCGGTTAGATAAGTATGGAAAGGATTTTGTATATATCCTATTTAGTTAAACTTATACGTTTCTTGTAAAGGACTCCTTAGTCTATAAAAGGAGGTTCTAGGGTTAGAATTACATACGTATCATTGTTAAAGTAAAATCACTTCAAGGTTTTGTAACCCTGTTACTTTTGAGTAACCGTATTAATATATAGAAGTGTTTATTGAGAGAATTCAATTATGTTTGATTAATTATTCTTCTTAAGATTAAATACTAGATTCCTCATAGTATTTAATAATTGTTACAAGAATAGTTTCTATACTTATTATTTTAGATTAACATCTAAGATAATTAACAAGATCAATTGCTCAACTGGGATCAACAATTTTGTTATCACTATTTTGGAAAAGTTAGGACATAGTTGGAGTTACGGATCGGTCTAACGTTAATAGACCCGACCGACACAGTTATCGGACTTATTGAGTTGACGAATCCAATAAGGGCCGGTAAGTGCGTTGGAGGAATTTATTAGCGTGTGAACCATCCTTACGACTTACTGTGGTATTTTGGATTTTAGGAATACGTGTTGATATGCTTTTGCATTGCATGCTTGATTTTGTCTGACACACTCATAACTACCTACTACCATTGTCACAGAGCATGCCTCATCCCTATCTCATCCTCACTCACTTACACTTTTCGTGGTAACACTCCTGTATTTTCCCTTATGTTCATGATCTCCTTCCATGTAGTCTCACCATTTGACTCCAAGATGGAACAATCCGTCTTATTCTCCCAAAACGCCTATTCTATCGCCGTTTGGAAAACCGCCACGAAACTCTTGCATGTGAGACGCGTTCTTAGTACATTCCACTTCTCTGTCCATATTCCGAAGGAACACGTGATCTAACGAACCTAGAAGTTACTGTGAGTACTGCTCCGCCTAGGACGCGAGTAGTTATGGATTTCGCTTGTTGCGTGCTCTAAACTGAGAAGTTCTTAGTTAGGGACTCCAATCCCCCTATTATGTACCGTTTTCATCTATCACTATCGATCACCGTTTTCATCTGCCGTTGTTAAATTCTTGAGGATCTTGTACCCACGCCGAATGATTTTTTCTAATTGAAATCCCCACATTAGCGTTGGATGTGTTGTTATCATTATTACCTTCAACGATTATTTGTCATTTCCATTTGAATTTTTGGGATTTTGTACCACATCTTGATGTTTGGGCGAATTTAAGCCCTTAATTAATTGTTGCGATGAATCTTTGATTGTGTGTGGAATAGTATTCCTAATATCATGGTTGGTGTTCATCCGATACTCTATCTGCGATACTCACGATCTCTTGTGACATTATTCCTATAACTCTAATCCCTTCATTCTCTTGTGATGTAGATTGATGGATTCAGAACGAAACACCACCAAGACTTCAGGGACACGTTTCGCTAAGGTGAACACAGGTCCTTGGATACCGCCTGCTACTATCATCAACTCTCGGGGTCGATTTTCGGTTAACCCCATCCGAGCTATCAATAACCAAACTCCACCAGACCGTGTTACAACTAACTGAAATTGGGTTGAGCAAGTGGCTCAGCGGGTGGCCGAGCTGTTAGCTAAGACGGCAGACATTCCTGCTCAACCTTCGGGATTGATTGACAACAGTAACAGTGGTAGTGCTTTTAAGGAATTCAGCAGATTGATGTCGATTTCGACTGGCTTTGATGGAACTGGGGGAGTTGTTGCCTTAACACGTTGGATGAAAGAGTTGGAAATCTCATTTGAGATGTGCCAATGTGAGGAGAGATCCAAGGTAGATTTCGCCTCATCCACCCTACAGGGTAAAGCTTGGTTTTGGTGGTATAATTACTTCAAGACGGTCGGGACTGACATGGCCTACGCTATGACTTGGGGAGAATTCAAGGAGATGCTGCTTAAGAAATATGGCCCTAGCAATGAGGACAAGGGGTGGAAAGTTGAGTTCTGGAGTCACATGATGAAGGGCACTGACCTACAAACCTACACTCACCGCTTCCTGGAGTTGGTTCAGTTGTGCCCCGAAATGGTTAAGAGTGAGGCTTGTAAGATCGCACATTACATTGGGGGATTGCCTCAACCTATCAGGGACGATGTAATCACTGCTGAGACAACTAGCCTCTATGATACCATAATCATGGCCTAGGCTCGTATGAACCCAGTGATTGGAGATGTTGTCGCCGAGATAATAAAAATCAAGAGGAAATGGGAAGACCACTCAAAAGGTGAAAGTGACTCGAAAAAACGACAAGAAATCGCCAAAGCCTCCGCCAGCGAAAATGGAAAGGAGAATGGTTAGAAGGGGAGACAACCTAGGTGCAACCGTTGCAAGTGACATCATCATGGAAAGTGTACTATGGTGTGCAACAATTGCTCAAGGGTTGGACACATAGCCAAGGAATGTAGGTCCAAGACCCTTGTAGAAGGTCAGGGAACTCCTGGGTCAGATTGGAAGGCTAACGTCACCTGTTTCGGATGTGGAATGAAGGGACACTTCAAGAATGAGTGTCGAGGACCGTGGGAACCAGGGAACTAGAGGAATGGGAACCATCGAAGGAACTAAGAACCAGGAGGAAACCAAGAATAAGACATGACGTCACGGATGACTACTCTATTTATCGAGACCTAAGTTTAAAATTCCTTAAGTTATGATTGTGTAAGACTTTCTTAGTATTTTCTTAAGAATTGCGCAGTATTGTATCAATCTTGGTGTACGCTATTTCGAGATGTAAGCTTATTTGACTCATAAGTATCCACGATCTTATATCAATTAGCTGTATTTTCCTCTGCGCATTTCGCTTTTCATCTTCACTGTTGTATAATGTATTACTTGTGTTAGGAATTATATTTAGAGTTGAGATTGACAAAATGTGAAAGATGGGGGACTTATGGAGACAAAGGATGAAACTTCACAAGAAAGAAAAGATTACAGCAAATCTTTTAATATTTTATGTTTATCCCTTTGTAACCCTAGCATCTCTAGTATATAAAGAGATACAGGGAATACGTTTACCCTTTATAGTACATGTAATTGATCAAGATCTTTAACTCGCCACCAGTAAAATATCCCTTATCCAACAAAACCGTGTTTTCCTTTTCCCTACACCTAACGTTATAACCCATTTAAAAGCCCTCTTTGATAGTTTATCTTAAGTGCTTACGCCTAGTGGAGGAGGTTTTCGATCCTTTCCCAAGCCTATGGTAATCTATTTGCTATGACAGGTAGTGAGAGATATTATCCGTTTTCATTTATGAGATTTATTTTGATGACACTTGAGAGATGTGAGTATCTAAACACTACTTGTGAGGTGCTAGTTCATAATCTCCGTGCTTATTATGATTGAAGTGGAACGATTATTTGTTGTAATTACTTTTATGTTTGCATTAAATGACCCCTAACTTGTATTTTGATTAGAATAAAAGCGCATTTGCTTGAGGACAAGCAAATCTCAAGTGTAAGGGTATTTGATGAAGCGAAAAGTGTACCGCTTTTAAGGGGTCATTTAAGCCCTAAATCGTATTTATTTGATCAAATATTGCCCTAAATCGTTCCTTTTGTCATTTTAGGTACTTTTGAGGAGAAATCTGGAAAAGGAGGCATTTTGGACGTTTTTGGAGCATAAAAGTGAAGAAAACGACAAAGTCTCAAAATTGTGCTGAAAGTTACCTTTGACGGCGTCACATTTTACTCTGGACGGCGTCATGGCTTGGCAAGAAAAGGTGGACGTGAAATTTACTCATGATAAGCCAGTGAAAATAGCATGTGAATTCTGACGGCGTCACGCTTTAACCTGATCAAGGGCGTCACGGCTTAAATCAAAGAGGGACGGCGTCACGTTCAATAGCTGACGGCGTCAAGCCTTGATAAGCCAGAACGGATTTTGGAGAGCTAAAGAGGGACGGCGTCAAGAAGGTCATCCGGGAACCCTAGAAGCGGCGAGGTGACGGCGTCACACTCCATAAGGTGACGCCGTCAGATGTAAAAATCTATATATAGTTTTCTAATTTTTTGTCATTAAGAGAGAGCTTAGTGTGGAATTTTTGGGAGAAAACCCTAAGACGATTTTAGCATCTTTTTCAAGGCTTTTTGCCTTGAGATCTTCCATGTTACATTGAAAGATAAGTTATCAATTAATCATTCAATATGTCTATGTGTTGTTTGATTTTATCTTGTTCTTGTCTTTTGTTTAACATGTTAGGCTAGATTTATCTTGTGTTTGCTTAGATCTAATGAAACCTAGCTATTGATTATTGGTTATTAGTGTGTTATTAGTTGTATTGGATGATTGTTTATCTATGTTAGGCTTAAGAAAACTGGCTAACTTCCTATTCGGTAACTTGCTTGAACGTCTTAAGAAACATGAACCAAATGCGTACTAAAGGTTTTTATGGTTGTATTTAATGCACAAGCGAATTCTAGTGATCCCATGTTAGGAGCTTCCTAGCCGGCTCGACATAGGAGTGAAGTAGGAGCTTGTAGAGTTGGGGAAGTACGTACGCCACCCCACAATTGGTATTAAGGAATACACCCGTCATCCACGCGACTAATACACACTAATCAACCGGTAAAAGATAGTTAGGGAGTAAGGAAATCTAAGTAAACACATTTCTCTACACATAATTTTCTCACCAACATTTTATTTTCAGTTATTTATTTTATTTGCATTTGTAGTTATTTGGGTTAGTTGACTAGCAACTAATTCCGCCCACTCCTTCAAACCCGAGATTGTACTTGCTTTCATAAAAATATAAAAAGTACAAAAAGAATCTTCCTCAACCTTTAGACCTATTAGAGTAGTTTTTCATACCTAACGAACACTATTCCCTGTGGAGAACAATCAATCCCCCGTACTTACCACTACACTATACTACATCGGTCAGGTACACTGCCTGGTGGGGTTGTAAGCCTCTTGAGATCCCTCGAGAGGTAAAACCTGTTGTAAGGTTACAAAACCACGCATCAAGTTTTTGGCGCCGCTGCCGGGGAATAGTTATTGTTTAGGTTGAATTTTTATTTTATAGGTCTACTCACTAGATTCCTTTCTAGTGAGATTTTATTTTATTTTTCTATGTTTTCTTTAGTCTATCTATTTTCTTCGTGTCTTTGTTCGTAACCATACCATCCGACATCATGGAAGATGGTAATATCCTTAATCCCAACAACCCACCACCACAACAACCACCACCTCCTAGAGCCCGTACCTTAGGAGAGTATTCCCGTCCTAGCCACCATGGCTATCGAAACACCATTGAGCTCACTCAAGGAGCCAATATCACACCCTTGCGATCCGACACCATCCGGTTGGTGCAAAGCGGATGCGCATTCCATGGACTTCGTTCTGAAGATCCTAATCAACATCTCAAGGACTTTCTTAAAATCGTTGATTCTATAGACCTTGATGTTGCCACTCGAGAGACGACCCGATTGCGTCTCTTCCAATTCTCTTTGCGGGACCAAGCTAGTCAGTGGCTAGAACGTCAACCCGCAGGATCCATTACCTCTTGGGATGATCTAACCACTCGTTTCCTTGCTCAGTTTTTCCCACCGGGAAGAACTACCAAGCTAAGGAATGATATCTTGATGTTCCAACAACGTCAAGGCGAAACTCTCTACGAGGCATGGACTCGATTCAAGGACTTACTCCGAAAGGTCCCTCACCATGGCATGGATCCTTGGCTACAAATCCAAATCTTCTATGATGGTGTCAATCATCAAACTAGAAGAGCCATAGATTACGCCGCCAATGGGAGATTGAGCAGGCTCAGTGTCGATAAGTGCTGGGAAGTCATTGAGGACTTAGCACAATACGAAGAGGAAGAATGGAATGACTCAACGTTCTCGGAAGAAAGGATTTTAAATTGCATGAGTGCAACCCAAGAACAGCTGTTCGAAAACATAAAAAGGCAGGTTGAGAGCTTAATGAAAGCTGAGACACCTACGGCTGATGAAAATCCCGATGAGTGCGTGAACACAATTGGTAAGCATACGTTTCATCAATTCTCACGACAAGATGAGTTTGAAGGGATAATGCTAACTTTCGTGAACAACCAAGAAAGGCGGATCCAGGAATTAGAGACTCACTTGAAAAGCACCCAAGATATGTTCATGGAACTAGCAGAAAAGTTTATCGCGAGAATAAAAGAGAAAATTAGGGAAGAAGCCTCACACAAAAAGATCGAGAAGATCTTTGAACTCCCGGTCCCTAATGAACCATACAACGAATGGGATGATGAAACCCCTCTCCCCGAGCCTTCACTTTTAAAACCCTCTTATCTATTTGGATCCTCTCGCGAGAAAAAGAATTCTCAAGATCGTAGCTGATGAGGCGAAAAGTGTACCGCTTTTAAGGGGTCATTTAAGCCCGAAATCGTATTTATTTGATGAAATATCGCCCTAAATCGTTCCTTTTGTCATTTTAGGTACTTTTGAGGAGAAATCTGGAAAAGGAGGCATTTTGGACGTTTTTGGAGCATAAAGTGAAGAAAACGGCAAAGTCTCAAGAATCGGCTGAAAGTCACCTTTGACGGCGTCACATTTAACTCTAGACGGCGTCATGCCTTGGCAAGAAAAGTGGGACGTGAAATTTACTCATGACGGGCCAGTGAAAATAGCATGTGAATTCTGACGGCGTCACGCTTTAACTAAATCAAGGGCGTCACGGCTTAAATCATAAGGGGACGGCGTCACGTTCATGGTTCGACGGCGTCAAGCCTTGATAGGCCAGAATGGATTTTTGAAGAGCTAAAGAGGGACGGCGTCAAGAAGGTCATCCGGGAACCCTAAAAGCGGCGAGGTGACGGCGTCACAATGCATAAGGTGACGCCGTCAGATCCAAAAATCTATATATAGTTTTCTAATTTTTTGTCATTAGGAGAGGGCTTAGTGTGTGGAATTTTGGGATAAAACCCTAAGACAATTTTAGCTACTTTTTTAGGGCTTTTTGCCTTGAGATCTTCCATGTTTCATTGAAAGATAAGTTATCAATTAATCATTCAATATGTCTATGTGTTGTTTGATTCTATCTTATTCTTGTCTTTTGTTTAACATGTTAGGCTAAATTTATCTTGTGTTTGCTTAGATCTAATGAAACCTAGCTATTGATTATTGGTTGTTAGTGTGTTATTAGTTGTATTGGATGATTGTTTATCTATGTTAGGCTTAAGAAAACTGGCTAACTTCCTATTCGGTAACTTGCTTGAACGTCTTAAGAAACATGAACCAAACGCGTACTAAAGGTTTTTATGGTTGTATTTAATGCACAAGCGAATTCTAGTGATCCCATGTTAGGAGCTTCCTAGCCGGCTCGACATAGGAGTGAAGTAGGAGCTTGTAGAGTTGGGGAAGTAAGTACGCCACCCCACGAATGGTATTAAGGAATACACCCGTCATCCACGCGACTAATACACACTAATTAACCGGTAAAAGATAGTTAGGGAGTAAGGAAATCTAAGTAAACACATTTCTCTACACATAAGTTTCTCACCACTTTTCATTTTTGTTATTTTATTTTATTGCATTCGTAGTAATTTGGGTTAGTTGACTAGCAACTAATTCCGCCCACTCCTTCAAACCCGAGATTTTACTTGCTTTCATAAAATTATAAAAACATAAAAAGAATCTTCCTCAACCCTTAGACCTAATTAGAGTAGCCTTTCATACCTAACGAACACTATTCCCTGTGGAGAACGATCAATCCCCCGTACTTACCACTACACTATACTACATCGGTCAGGTACACTGCCTGGTGGGGTTGTAAGCCTCTTGAGATCCCTCGAGAGTTAAAACCTGTTGTAAGGTTACAAAACCACGCATCAAGTTTTTGGCGCCGCTGCCGGGGAATAGTTATTGTTTAGGTTGAATTTTTATTTCTATTAGGTCTACTCACTAGATTCCTTTCTAGTGAGATTTTTATTTTATTTTTCTAGGTTTTCTTTAGTCTATCTATTTTCTTCGTGTCTTTGTTCGTAACCATACCATCCGACATCATGGAAGATGGTAATATCCTTAACCCCCACAACCCACCACCACAACAACCACCACCACCTCCTAGAGCCCGTACTTTAGGAGAGTATTCCCGTCCTAGCCACCATGGCTATCGAAACACCATTGAGCTCACTCAAGGAGCCAATATCACACCCTTGCGATCCGACACCATCCGGTTGGTGCAAAGCGGATGCGCATTCCATGGACTTCGTTCTGAAGATCCTAATCAACATCTCAAGGACTTTCTTAAAATCGTTGATTCTATAGACCTTGATGTTGCCACTCGAGAGACGACCCGATTGCGTCTCTTCCAATTCTCTTTGCGGGACCAAGCTAGTCAGTGGCTAGAACGTCAACCCGCAGGATCCATTACCTCTTGGGATGATCTCACCACTCGTTTCCTTGCTCAGTTTTTCCCACCGGGAAGAACTACCAAGCTAAGGAATGATATCTTGATGTTCCAACAACGTCAAGGCGAAACTCTCTACGAGGCATGGACTCGATTCAAGGACTTACTCCAAAAAGTCCCTCACCATGGCATAGAACTTTGGCTCCAAGTCCAAATCTTCTATGACCATATCAATCTCTCCACGAGGCAAACCATTGACCAATCGGCCGGTGGTAAGCTACGTGATCTAAGTGCGGAACAATCATGGGCTCTCCTAGAGGATCTTGCTCTTTATGACAACGAAAGTTGGAGTGATCCCCGTGATTTGAATAAAACGGTCAAGGCAATATCTTTGCCTTCGAATAATTCAAGCACTTCCGACCGTAGGATCATAGAACTTGAAGACCAAGTCAAGTTTCTCATGAAATCCTACGAGGCTCCTAAACCTTCAAGCCAAGTGAACAAAATCACTTCTTCATGTGAATTATGTAGTGGTCTCCACGACACTCGTGATTGCATGGAACTCCCCGAACAAGCTTTTGTGGACTACGCATCCTCGCGTACCGACGGAGCGGGAGACAAGTGGTACACTTTCAAACCCGAGCCAAACCATTATGGTGATTCATACAACCCCTCATGGAAAAATCACCCGAACCTTAGGTGGAAACAAAACCAAAACTCACAACAAACCAATTCTTCCAACCCACCTAATCGTTTCCAATCAAGCGGTTCCAACTCGAACCGTACTTTCAACAACAATCCTTCCGGCAATGGTAGTACCGATAACTTTGAAGGATTGATGTCTCAATTTATGGCATCTCAAGAAGCTCGTTTAGCCAAGTTTGAAGCCGATTTCAAACAAAGACAAAGCGAGATGACCGATAAGATTGACACCTTGTTGAAAGCCCTCAATGATCGAGAAATGGGAGCACTCCCTAGCAACACGGTCAAGAAACCGAAACTAAATGTCAACGCTATTTCATCGGTTTCGTCCCCTAGTTCTTGTCCACAATATTATTCGGTCAATTCCATGAGCACGTGTTTCAAACAAACCCAAGTCATTCCATGTGACCAAGAAGTTATGACATCCAAATTGGTCAACAACATAGTTGAAACACCTTCCACTCAAAACCTTGACGAAGAATTCAAGGAGCTCCACCTTGAAAGTCCGGTTGTTGATGAGTTGGATGAGAAGAAGCTCAAGTTAGGCGAAAAAGGGACCGCCTTTGTTCAAAACAAGCTACCTAAGAAATTAGATGATTCGGGCTTATTTGTTCTACCTTGCAAGATCGGTAATTCGGAGGCTTATGACACATTAGCCGATCTTGGATCAAGCCTTAACCTACTTCCGTTACCTCTCTACACCTCTCTAAAACTTGGAAAACTTGAAGAAACCGAGGTGATAATAGGCTTAGCGGATGGAAGTGTTGCTTACCCGGTTGGAGTAGTTAAGGACGTGTTAGTGCACATTGGAAAACTAACCATTTTAGCCGATTTCCACGTCCTTGATATGGTTAGCGACCCTACATGCCCCTTGTTGATAGGTAGAGGATTTTTGGCGACCGCTAGTGCTATGATTGATTGTAAGGAATCCAAGATAGCGGTAGGAGAAGGAGATACTTGGTCAATCTATGATGTTAAGAAACACGCCTATGATACTAGTGAGGAACCGACACCCCATTGGTTAGAATTAAATAGGAGACCATCTAGATATGGACCTTGGATTGATAGAGACTTCATAGGACCCCAACGCCCATTTTACCTAGAAGAGGACTTTGTTAACCGAACACATACGGTAGAACAACTCTTGGCTAGGGACACCGAATTGGATCCATTTGAAGACTCTCTAGTTTTTAGAAAGATGATTGATTTCCTAGGAGTTTTGCCAATTAACCTAGGAATGAATAAGTGGATTTGTGAGGAAGATGATCATAAGTGGAATTGGGATAAACCACCCAAAGATGGAGATGGGTCATGGCATATCAAGATGACATTGTATGACCCGGATGGAGAGGAGTTTGAAAAGACATATCGTACTAAGCGGACCAATAGGAAACTTCAATCCAAGCTTAACCCTAAAGACGTCCTCGATGACGAGCTTACTTACATAGGGTAGCGTGACTTTGAGTCTAGCTACAAGACTCGTTAATAAAGAAAAGCGCTTCTTGGGAGGCAACCCAAGCTTTATTTGTTTTATTTGCTTTGTGTGTTTATTTATTTGTTTGTTTGATTTTATTTGTTTCCGTATGTGTGTTTAATTTTTATTATTATTGATTCATGTTCAAAAATAATTTGTGAAAATGCTTTATTTTGTTTTTAACTTCGTCTTAACTACATATAAAGGTATTTTGCAAAAATTAAGTGTAAGGGAAATCTAAATCGGTTTATTAGAACACAAATAAACATGAATCATAATAATAATAAATTAGCATACATATTCGTATTTGTTTAAGTCAAATGCTTGTATCGAGTCATAATGATGTTTTGCAGGATTTCCAGGAAGTAAGGTAAAGGTTTTTCCAGAAATTTTCCGGAAACTTAAAATGAAAATTTTTGTCAGGTCATTTCTGACGGCGTCAGGGGTTATAACCTGACGGCGTCAGATTTAATTTCCAGAAATTTTTGAAAGTTTTGTTTTCATAAAAAGTTTTTATTAAATCTCCAACTTATAATCTCCAGGAATCTGCAAAATTATCATTCCGCAAGCATTATATCCTTATATATAGATTTTTCCCGCCGATGTTATGCAGGTTTTCGTGTTTGTTTTCCCAGGTTTAACAGGTTATTTTGGACAAGGAGATGTTTATGGAATCAAGCTTATGGCGATGCATTAGTCATGGAGCTTCAACATTCTCTTTGGAGGAAGATTTAACCGTGTAATTTCATTATCCACCGAGCGAATCAGGGGAGTATTTGATTTCATTCTTTTACTTTATGCTTTTACATCTTGTTATTTGAACATTGGGGACAATGTTCATCTTAAGTGTAAGGGGAGGGTAAAAGTACGATTTTAGAGAATACAATTGCGCTTGATTTTTGTTTGTTTAATGGTAGATGTGTAATAAAACTGAGATAAATACCTGTTAGGGTAATTTTAGTGCCAAATTTAAAATTTTTTACAACATATAGGAGTGAAACTTTGATCTTAATGAGCGTCTCATGGATAGGAGTTATATGATTAGCACAAAAAACCGTACCACTAAAAAATTTTCCACCCCCAAATATGTGAGGTTCGCCCCTAGAATTGGTAGGAAAAGCATTTATGCTATGATGTGTGTACCGGTAGCACTTAGATTCTAGAACTTGCGTTAGGACCACTCCGAGGCCACAAGTGAGACTACATTCGTGTAGTTAGATTTACTACGTGATAAGAGGCATTAGGATTAACCCATTGTTTTACACCTGTGTTTTTGTTATAATTACATTGGCTACATTGGTCAAGTAATTCTCCCACACCCTTTGCGTTGTACTCATTTTTAGTACACGATACCCCTAGTACACCCCTCAGAGCCTATCTTTTCGTTTCGACCTTTAAGCATTTTACTTAAAGGAAGAATTTGTTACACCCCACTTAAATGTACACCCAAATCGCCTTAGCCTACCTTGTATGAACTCATCTTTAGTGCATTATTGTTACAACATTTGTTTAAACCCAAGTTAATTATCTAGTTGATTACATGGTTGCTAAGTCGAGTCATATCCTTGTACATATTGTTTTGGGACGATTGGGACTCATGGGTAAAGTACTAGTGTAATGGAGTAATGGGGAAGAACAACATTATTACCCCCATATGTGCTAAATGTTTTAAAAGTACTCCAAGTTTTTCAATTATCTTAATTCGAGTCATTAGATTAGTATTTGTAAAGTTATGTAAAAATTCAAGTGTAAGGGGGATGCAATGCCCCTATGATGTATTATTTTGGATGGTAGGGTAAAAGTGTATGCAAAAAAAAAAAAAAAAAAAAAAAAAAAAAAACGAAAAAATCAAGAAAAATACAAAAAAAAAATGAGAAAAAGAAAAGTAGAAAAAAAACATACGGACTACCATCCCGTTTCATTTTATGTTTATTTTATGTTTTTGTTATTTTGTTTCTAGCTTAAGATCGAGTCTAGTCTTGGCTTAGCAACATTGTATAGTACATGTAATTGATCAAGATCTTTAACTCGCCACCAGTAAAATATCCTTTATCCAACAAAACCGTGTTTTCCTTTTCCCTACACCTAACGTTATAACCCATTTAAAAGCCCTTTTGATAGTTTATCTTTGGTGCTTACGCCTAGTGGAGGAGGTTTTCGATCCTTTCCCAAGCCTATGGTAATCTATTTGCTATGACAGGTAGTGAGAGATATTATCCGTTTTCATTTATGAGATTTATTTTGATGACACTTGAGAGATGTGAGTATCTAAACACTACTTGTGAGGTGCTAGTATGTAATCTCCGTGCTTATTATGATTGAAGTGGAACGAATATTTGTTATAATTACTTTTATGTTAGCATTAAATGACCCCTAACTTGTATTTTGATTAGAATAAAAGCGCATTTGCTTGAGGACAAGCAAATCTCAAGTGTAAGGGTATTTGATGAGGCGAAAAGTGTACCGCTTTTAAGGGGTCATTTAAGCCCGAAATCGTATTTATTTGATCAAATATCGCCCTAAATCGTTCCTTTTGTCATTTTAGGTACTTTTGAGGAGAAATCTGGAAAAGGAGGCATTTTGGACGTTTTTGGAGCATAAAGTGAAGAAAACGGCAAAGTCTCAAGAATCGGCTGAAAGTCACCTTTGACGGCGTCACATTTAACTCTAGACGGCGTCATGCCTTGGCAAGAAAAGTGGGACGTGAAATTTACTCATGACGGGCCAGTGAAAATAGCATGTGAATTCTGACGGCGTCACGCTTTAACTAAATCAAGGGCGTCATGGCTTAAATCATAAGGGGACGGCGTCACGTTCATGGTTCGACGGCGTCAAGCCTTGATAGGCCAGAATGGATTTTTGAAGAGCTAAAGAGGGACGGCGTCAAGAAGGTCATCCGGGAACCCTAAAAGCGGCGAGGTGACGGCGTCACAATGCATAAGGTGACGCCGTTAGATCCAAAAATCTATATATAGTTTTCTAATTTTTTGTCATTAGGAGAGGGCTTAGTGTGTGGAATTTTGGGATAAAACCCTAAGACGATTTTAGCTACTTTTTCAGGGCTTTTTGCCTTGAGATCTTCCATGTTTCATTGAAAGATAAGTTATCAATTAATCATTCAATATGTCTATGTGTTGTTTGATTCTATCTTATTCTTGTCTTTTGTTTAACATGTTAGGCTAAATTTATCTTGTGTTTGCTTAGATCTAATGAAACCTAGCTATTGATTATTGGTTGTTAGTGTGTTATTAGTTGTATTGGATGATTGTTTATCTATGTTAGGCTTAAGAAAACTGGCTAACTTCCTATTCGGTAACTTGCTTGAACGTCTTAAGAAACATGAACCAAACGCGTACTAAAGGTTTTTATGGTTGTATTTAATGCACAAGCGAATTCTAGTGATCCCATGTTAGGAGCTTCCTAGCCGGCTCGACATAGGAGTGAAGTAGGAGCTTGTAGAGTTGGGGAAGTAAGTACGCCACCCCACGAATGGTATTAAGGAATACACCCGTCATCCACGCGACTAATACACACTAATTAACCGGTAAAAGATAGTTAGGGAGTAAGGAAATCTAAGTAAACACATTTCTCTACACATAAGTTTCTCACCACATTTCATTTTTGTTATTTTATTTTATTGCATTCGTAGTAATTTGGGTTAGTTGACTAGCAACTAATTCCGCCCACTCCTTCAAACCCGAGATTTTACTTGCTTTCATAAAATTATAAAAACATAAAAAGAATCTTCCTCAACCCTTAGACCTAATTAGAGTAGCCTTTCATACCTAACGAACACTATTCCCTGTGGAGAACGATCAATCCCCCGTACTTACCACTACACTATACTACATCGGTCAGGTACACTGCCTGGTGGGGTTGTAAGCCTCTTGAGATCCCTCGAGAGGTAAAACCTGTTGTAAGGTTACAAAACCACGCATCAAGTTTTTGGCGCCGCTGCCGGGGAATAGTTATTGTTTAGGTTGAATTTTTATTTCTATTAGGTCTACTCACTAGATTCCTTTCTAGTGAGATTTTTATTTTATTTTTCTAGGTTTTCTTTAGTCTATCTATTTTCTTCGTGTCTTTGTTCGTAACCATACCATCCGACATCATGGAAGATGGTAATATCCTTAACCCCCACAACCCACCACCACAACAACCACCACCACCTCCTAGAGCCCGTACTTTAGGAGAGTATTCCCGTCCTAGCCACCATGGCTATCGAAACACCATTGAGCTCACTCAAGGAGCCAATATCACACCCTTGCGATCCGACACCATCCGGTTGGTGCAAAGCGGATGCGCATTCCATGGACTTCGTTCTGAAGATCCTAATCAACATCTCAAGGACTTTCTTAAAATCGTTGATTCTATAGACCTTGATGTTGCCACTCGAGAGACGACCCGATTGCGTCTCTTCCAATTCTCTTTGCGGGACCAAGCTAGTCAGTGGCTAGAACGTCAACCCGCAGGATCCATTACCTCTTGGGATGATCTCACCACTCGTTTCCTTGCTCAGTTTTTCCCACCGGGAAGAACTACCAAGCTAAGGAATGATATCTTGATGTTCCAACAACGTCAAGGCGAAACTCTCTACGAGGCATGGACTCGATTCAAGGACTTACTCCAAAAAGTCCCTCACCATGGCATAGAACTTTGGCTCCAAGTCCAAATCTTCTATGACCATATCAATCTCTCCACGAGGCAAACCATTGACCAATCGGCCGGTGGTAAGCTACGTGATCTAAGTGCGGAACAATCATGGGCTCTCCTAGAGGATCTTGCTCTTTATGACAACGAAAGTTGGAGTGATCCCCGTGATTTGAATAAAACGGTCAAGGCAATATCTTTGCCTTCGAATAATTCAAGCACTTCCGACCGTAGGATCATAGAACTTGAAGACCAAGTCAAGTTTCTCATGAAATCCTACGAGGCTCCTAAACCTTCAAGCCAAGTGAACAAAATCACTTCTTCATGTGAATTATGTAGTGGTCTCCACGACACTCGTGATTGCATGGAACTCCCCGAACAAGCTTTTGTGGACTACGCATCCTCGCGTACCGACGGAGCGGGAGACAAGTGGTACACTTTCAAACCCGAGCCAAACCATTATGGTGATTCATACAACCCCTCATGGAAAAATCACCCGAACCTTAGGTGGAAACAAAACCAAAACTCACAACAAACCAATTCTTCCAACCCACCTAATCGTTTCCAATCAAGCGGTTCCAACTCGAACCGTACTTTCAACAACAATCCTTCCGGCAATGGTAGTACCGATAACTTTGAAGGATTGATGTCTCAATTTATGGCATCTCAAGAAGCTCGTTTAGCCAAGTTTGAAGCCGATTTCAAACAAAGACAAAGCGAGATGACCGATAAGATTGACACCTTGTTGAAAGCCCTCAATGATCGAGAAATGGGAGCACTCCCTAGCAACACGGTCAAGAAACCGAAACTAAATGTCAACGCTATTTCATCGGTTTCGTCCCCTAGTTCTTGTCCACAATATTATTCGGTCAATTCCATGAGCACGTGTTTCAAACAAACCCAAGTCATTCCATGTGACCAAGAAGTTATGACATCCAAATTGGTCAACAACATAGTTGAAACACCTTCCACTCAAAACCTTGACGAAGAATTCAAGGAGCTCCACCTTGAAAGTCCGGTTGTTGATGAGTTGGATGAGAAGAAGCTCAAGTTAGGCGAAAAAGGGACCGCCTTTGTTCAAAACAAGCTACCTAAGAAATTAGATGATCCGGGCTTATTTGTTCTACCTTGCAAGATCGGTAATTCGGAGGCTTATGACACATTAGCCGATCTTGGATCAAGCCTTAACCTACTTCCGTTACCTCTCTACACCTCTCTAAAACTTGGAAAACTTGAAGAAACCGAGGTGATAATAGGCTTAGCGGATGGAAGTGTTGCTTACCCGGTTGGAGTAGTTAAGGACGTGTTAGTGCACATTGGAAAACTAACCATTTTAGCCGATTTCCACGTCCTTGATATGGTTAGCGACCCTACATGCCCCTTGTTGATAGGTAGAGGATTTTTGGCGACCGCTAGTGCTATGATTGATTGTAAGGAATCCAAGATAGCGGTAGGAGAAGGAGATACTTGGTCAATCTATGATGTTAAGAAACACGCCTATGATACTAGTGAGGAACCGACACCCCATTGGTTAGAATTAAATAGGAGACCATCTAGATATGGACCTTGGATTGATAGAGACTTCATAGGACCCCAACGCCCATTTTACCTAGAAGAGGACTTTGTTAACCGAACACATACGGTAGAACAACTCTTGGCTAGGGACACCGAATTGGATCCATTTGAAGACTCTCTAGTTTTTAGAAAGATGATTGATTTCCTAGGAGTTTTGCCAATTAACCTAGGAATGAATAAGTGGATTTGTGAGGAAGATGATCATAAGTGGAATTGGGATAAACCACCCAAAGATGGAGATGGGTCATGGCATATCAAGATGACATTGTATGACCCGGATGGAGAGGAGTTTGAAAAGACATATCGTACTAAGCGGACCAATAGGAAACTTCAATCCAAGCTTAACCCTAAAGACGTCCTCGATGACGAGCTTACTTACATAGGGTAGCGTGACTTTGAGTCTAGCTACAAGACTCGTTAATAAAGAAAAGCGCTTCTTGGGAGGCAACCCAAGCTTTATTTGTTTTATTTGCTTTGTGTGTTTATTTATTTGTTTGTTTGATTTTATTTGTTTCCGTATGTGTGTTTAATTTTTATTATTATTGATTCATGTTCAAAAATAATTTGTGAAAATGCTTTATTTTGTTTTTAACTTCGTCTTAACTACATATAAAGGTATTTTGCAAAAATTAAGTGTAAGGGAAATCTAAATCGGTTTATTAGAACACAAATAAACATGAATCATAATAATAATAAATTAGCATACATATTCGTATTTGTTTAAGTCAAATGCTTGTATCGAGTCATAATGATGTTTTGCAGGATTTCCAGGAAGTAAGGTAAAGGTTTTTCCAGAAATTTTCCGGAAACTTAAAATGAAAATTTTTGTCAGGTCATTTCTGACGGCGTCAGGGGTTATAACCTGACGGCGTCAGATTTAATTTCCAGAAATTTTTGAAAGTTTTGTTTTCATAAAAAGTTTTTATTAAATCTCCAACTTATAATCTCCAGGAATCTGCAAAATTATCATTCCGCAAGCATTATATCCTTATATATAGATTTTTCCCGCCGATGTTATGCAGGTTTTCGTGTTTGTTTTCCCAGGTTTAACAGGTTATTTTGGACAAGGAGATGTTTATGGAATCAAGCTTATGGCGATGCATTAGTCATGGAGCTTCAACATTCTCTTTGGAGGAAGATTTAACCGTGTAATTTCATTATCCACCGAGCGAATCAGGGGAGTATTTGATTTCATTCTTTTACTTTATGCTTTTACATCTTGTTATTTGAACATTGGGGACAATGTTCATCTTAAGTGTAAGGGGAGGGTAAAAGTACGATTTTAGAGAATACAATTGCGCTTGATTTTTGTTTGTTTAATGGTAGATGTGTAATAAAACTGAGATAAATACCTGTTAGGGTAATTTTAGTGCCAAATTTAAAATTTTTTACAACATATAGGAGTGAAACTTTGATCTTAATGAGCGTCTCATGGATAGGAGTTATATGATTAGCACAAAAAACCGTACCACTAAAAAATTTTCCACCCCCAAATATGTGAGGTTCGCCCCTAGAATTGGTAGGAAAAGCATTTATGCTATGATGTGTGTACCGGTAGCACTTAGATTCTAGAACTTGCGTTAGGACCACTCCGAGGCCACAAGTGAGACTACATTCGTGTAGTTAGATTTACTACGTGATAAGAGGCATTAGGATTAACCCATTGTTTTACACCTGTGTTTTTGTTATAATTACATTGGCTACATTGGTCAAGTAATTCTCCCACACCCTTTGCGTTGTACTCATTTTTAGTACACGATACCCCTAGTACACCCCTCAGAGCCTATCTTTTCGTTTCGACCTTTAAGCATTTTACTTAAAGGAAGAATTTGTTACACCCCACTTAAATGTACACCCAAATCGCCTTAGCCTACCTTGTATGCACTCATCTTTAGTGCATTATTGTTACAACATTTGTTTAAACCCAAGTTAATTATCTAGTTGATTACATGGTTGCTAAGTCGAGTCATATCCTTGTACATATTGTTTTGGGACGATTGGGACTCATGGGTAAAGTACTAGTGTAATGGAGTAATGGGGAAGAACAACATTATTACCCCCATATGTGCTAAATGTTTTAAAAGTACTCCAAGTTTTTCAATTATCTTAATTCGAGTCATTAGATTAGTATTTGTAAAGTTATGTAAAAATTCAAGTGTAAGGGGGATGCAATGCCCCTATGATGTATTATTTTGGATGGTAGGGTAAAAGTGTATGCAAAAAAAAAAAAAAAAAAAAAAAAAAAAAAAAAAAACCGAAAAAATCAAGAAAAATACAAAAAAAAAATGAGAAAAAGAAAAGTAAAAAAAACATACGGACTACCATCCCGTTTCATTTTATGTTTATTTTATGTTTTTGTTATTTTGTTTCTAGCTTAAGATCGAGTCTAGTCTTGGCTTAGCAACATTGTATAGTACATGTAATTGATCAAGATCTTTAACTCGCCACCAGTAAAATATCCTTTATCCAACAAAACCGTGTTTTCCTTTTCCCTACACCTAACGTTATAACCCATTTAAAAGCCCTCTTTGATAGTTTATCTTTGGTGCTTACGCCTAGTGGAGGAGGTTTTCGATCCTTTCCCAAGCCTATGGTAATCTATTTGCTATGACAGGTAGTGAGAGATATTATCCGTTTTCATTTATGAGATTTATTTTGATGACACTTGAGAGATGTGAGTATCTAAACACTACTTGTGAGGTGCTAGTATGTAATCTCCGTGCTTATTATGATTGAAGTGGAACGAATATTTGTTATAATTACTTTTATGTTAGCATTAAATGACCCCTAACTTGTATTTTGATTAGAATAAAAGCGCATTTGCTTGAGGACAAGCAAATCTCAAGTGTAAGGGTATTTGATGAGGCGAAAAGTGTACCGCTTTTAAGGGGTCATTTAAGCCCGAAATCGTATTTATTTGATCAAATATCGCCCTAAATCGTTCCTTTTGTCATTTTAGGTACTTTTGAGGAGAAATCTGGAAAAGGAGGCATTTTGGACGTTTTTGGAGCATAAAGTGAAGAAAACGGCAAAGTCTCAAGAATCGGCTGAAAGTCACCTTTGACGGCGTCACATTTAACTCTAGACGGCGTCATGCCTTGGCAAGAAAAGTGGGACGTGAAATTTACTCATGACGGGCCAGTGAAAATAGCATGTGAATTCTGACGGCGTCACGCTTTAACTAAATCAAGGGCGTCATGGCTTAAATCATAAGGGGACGGCGTCACGTTCATGGTTCGACGGCGTCAAGCCTTGATAGGCCAGAATGGATTTTTGAAGAGCTAAAGAGGGACGGCGTCAAGAAGGTCATCCGGGAACCCTAAAAGCGGCGAGGTGACGGCGTCACAATGCATAAGGTGACGCCGTCAGATCCAAAAATCTATATATAGTTTTCTAATTTTTTGTCATTAGGAGAGGGCTTAGTGTGTGGAATTTTGGGATAAAACCCTAAGACGATTTTAGCTACTTTTTCAGGGCTTTTTGCCTTGAGATCTTCCATGTTTCATTGAAAGATAAGTTATCAATTAATCATTCAATATGTCTATGTGTTGTTTGATTCTATCTTATTCTTGTCTTTTGTTTAACATGTTAGGCTAAATTTATCTTGTGTTTGCTTAGATCTAATGAAACCTAGCTATTGATTATTGGTTGTTAGTGTGTTATTAGTTGTATTGGATGATTGTTTATCTATGTTAGGCTTAAGAAAACTGGCTAACTTCCTATTCGGTAACTTGCTTGAACGTCTTAAGAAACATGAACCAAACGCGTACTAAAGGTTTTTATGGTTGTATTTAATGCACAAGCGAATTCTAGTGATCCCATGTTAGGAGCTTCCTAGCCGGCTCGACATAGGAGTGAAGTAGGAGCTTGTAGAGTTGGGGAAGTAAGTACGCCACCCCACGAATGGTATTAAGGAATACACCCGTCATCCACGCGACTAATACACACTAATTAACCGGTAAAAGATAGTTAGGGAGTAAGGAAATCTAAGTAAACACATTTCTCTACACATAAGTTTCTCACCACTTTTCATTTTTGTTATTTTATTTTATTGCATTCGTAGTAATTTGGGTTAGTTGACTAGCAACTAATTCCGCCCACTCCTTCAAACCCGAGATTTTACTTGCTTTCATAAAATTATAAAAACATAAAAAGAATCTTCCTCAACCCTTAGACCTAATTAGAGTAGCCTTTCATACCTAACGAACACTATTCCCTGTGGAGAACGATCAATCCCCCGTACTTACCACTACACTATACTACATCGGTCAGGTACACTGCCTGGTGGGGTTGTAAGCCTCTTGAGATCCCTCGAGAGGTAAAACCTGTTGTAAGGTTACAAAACCACGCATCAGTAGCATTTTCGTGGGAAGCATGGTTTTCACGCTCCCTAACTTTCATGAGGCTAGGAAACGATCTTTTGGCTTTAAGCCAGGTGTGAGAAGAACTCAATTAAAGCACATCCTCATTTCGAAAACCCCCTGTAAAAGCTCCTCACACTCCCTGAATACCTGCCGTGACGGAGATTGGAACCTGAATGTGACGTCAACCGGACCATTTCAACATTTTACCACATCCCGTGACAGTAACAAAACATTTGACCCAGGAGGAACTTGTTAACGAGACTAGCTATCAGGATTATTGACCCTGACTAGCTGCTCTCTTAAAGTACGATGGGGCTCATTTGTAAACTTGCACAAAGTAGTAAAATACGCTAATCTGACGGCGTCAGAATTTGAACGTGACGCCGTCACCCCGTCTGCACAGCAATAATAACTTTAATTCCATCACTTTCATCACAAACCCCACAAACCATATCCACTCCAACCCCACCTTCGAATTTCCAGGATCTAATTCACCGACTTTCGTCACCAATCTTCACGTGGTAAGTAATTTTTACTCATTCTTTTCGCTTCAATTACTCATAGGATTTGTAAATTTCGAAAATCCCCAACTCGTGAAACCCTAGGATTGATTCATGCTTAGAACTCATAATGTGTTTTAATTAGTGTTATTTAACAATAATTAAAGCATTTGATGATTGGCAATCAATTGGGTTTATTCACTAATGGGGAGGCCACGAATTTGAACCATAACCTATGACCCAATCACCCATCTTGCTGTAAAAAAGGGCGTTTGGTTTATAAGCTTAAAGTTTGAATATTGATTTTTCCCTCGTAATTTCGGATTTAAATTTGGTTGAACCTGACGGCGTCACCTATCAAAGGGTGACGGCGTCAGACCTTTCTGATACGCCACCAAGTCTTTAATTCACATATTAACACTTTTGTTCCTCCTCCTTTGTTCCAGATGATGAGTAAGCGTCAAAGACCCAGCCGAGGAAGTTCTTCCCGATCTCAACAAGAGAACTTTGGGGATACGGTCCTCAGTTGGGGTGTCTTTGACAACGATGCTGCTACAAGCAAATACGCACAACTGCTACTACACAAGGTCGAAAATGGGGCCGTAGTTGATTGGAACTTTCTGAGGAGAGAAGGTCTTGAGCAGACCTTTCTCCAAAGTTTTCAGACGGATGGGTTTACCGGCCCTCAGTGGGAAAGATTGTTTAAAATTCAGGAGCCGGTATATGAGGAATTGGTACGTGAATTCTTTGCCACCTTTCATTTTGACATGGCTGAGGCAAGGACCGATGTAGGCAGTACCACGATCTATTTCAGGCTGGGGGGTGAGCTAAGGACGTGTTCGGTTACTGAGTTTGGGTGGAGACTTGGGTTATACGATCAGCATGATACCATTCAGGCAGGGTTCATGCAGAGGTTGTTGCATGGGGAGTCGATGAAGAATGATTTTAGGTGTTCCATGTTCTGGCAGACTATTGGGGATGGGGTATACACATCGACCACTGTGGCATCCCAAATCAGGGATCCTAGGGTTCGGTTGACTCATCGATGCCTCACCTACAGCTTGACGGGGCGTCACAGCTCTCACCACCGTGTCACTGGTTCTGATCTCTTCTACCTGTACACCATCTACTCTAATGATGTTTACTGCAACATCCCGTTTTGGGTTGCTAGCTTTATGCATGGTGGAGTTGGGGAGAGGGAAGGAGACAGGATTTATGGTGGGATGTTTATCACCCGGCTGGCCCAGTCTTATGGAGTCCTCAGGCCCGAGGTCATGAGGTATTTGAGTGGTGATGCATGCAGGACGGTGAAGGAGAGGTCCCTGAAGCAGATGGAGGTGATTATGGAGATGCATGATGGGTCCTTTATGTGGTATCATCCAGCCAGAGCTGAGGATGATGATGATGAGGATGATGAGGAGGAGGAGGAGCCCCAGCAGCAGCAGCATGAGGGTTATGAGGCCGGTACAGCTGATTACTACCGGCACATGAGCAGGGGGGACTGGCAGGCTCACCAGGGGACCTGGATGGGCCAGGTTGATACTTGGAGGACCAGGGTGGACGAGAGGTTCGACTGGATGTATGATCACACGGTTCGTCAGATGCAGCATCTTTCTACACGTGATCAGTTGGACCCGCATCTACAGATTGACCCTTTCCCGGGTCGTGAGCAGGATTACCCACCATATGGGTACTACGGGCACCTCCCTCCAGGCTACGACTATCGCCAAGGTCCCCCACACCAGTGATGATGTGATTTGATGTTTTGATGTTTGAACAATTTGATATTTGGTTGTATGTGTTGAAACAATATGGTCTGTAATAATTTAGGGAAGGAATCTGTTTGCCTTAAAACATTTGTTACATTGATTTTATTTATCGCATGCTAGCCTCATTTGACTGTTATTTTATTTGCTTTGTGTGTTTATTTATTTGTTTGTTTGTTTTTATTTGTTTCCGTATGTATGCTTAATTTTTATTATTATTGATTCATGTTCAAAACTAAAATTGTGAAAATGCTTTATTTTGTTTTTAACTTCGTCTTAACTACATATAAAGGTATTTTGCAAAAGTTAAGTGTAAGGGAAATCTAAATCGGTTTATTAGAACACAAATTAACATGAATCATAATAATAATAAATTAACATACATATTAGTGTTTGTTTGAGTCAAATGCTTGTATCGAGTCATAATGATGTTTTGCAGGGTTTCCAGGAAGTAAGGTAAAGGTTTTTCCAAAAATTTTCCGGAAACTTAAAATGAAAATTTTTGTCAGGTCATTTCTGACGGCGTCAGGGTTTATAACCTGACGGCGTCAGATTTAATTTTCAGAAATTTTTGAAAGTTTTGTTTTAAAAAAAAAAAAAAAAAAAAGTTTTTTATTAAAATCTCCAACTTATAATCTCCAGGAATCTGCAAAGTTATCATTCCACAAGCATTATATCCTTATATGTAGATTTTATCCCGCCGATGTTATGCAGGTTTTCGTGTTTGTTTTCTCAGGTTTAACAGGTTATTTTGGACAAGGAAATGTTTTGAATCAAGCTTATGGCGATGCATTAGTCATGAAGCTTCGACATTACTTTGGAAGAAGATTTAACCGTATTATTTCATTATCCACCGAGCGAATCAGGGGAGTATTTGATTTCATTCTTTTACTTTATACTTTTACATCTTGTTATTTGAACATTGGGGACAATGTTCATCTTAAGTGTAAGGGGAGGGTAAAAGTACGATTTTAGAGAATACTATTATGCTTGATTTTTGTTTGTTTGATAGTAGATGTGTAATAAAACTGAGAGAAATACTTGTTAAGGTAATTTTAGTGCCAAATTTAAATTTTTTTACAACATATAGGAGTGAAACTTTGATCTTAATGAGCGTCTCACGGATAGGAGTTATATGACTAGCACAAAAACCGTACCACTAAAAAATTTTCCACCCCCAAATATGTGAGGTTCGCCCCTAGAATTGGTAGGAAAAGCATTTATGCTATGATGTGTGTACCGGTAGCACTTAGATTCTAGAACTTGCGTTAGGACCATTCCAAGGCCACAAGTGAGACTACATTCGTGTAGTTAGATTTACTACATGATAAGAGGCATTAGGATTAACCCATTGTTTTACACCTGTGTTTTTGTTATAATTACTTTGGCTACATTGGTCAAGTAATTCTCCCACACCCTTTGCGTTGTACTCATTTTTAGTACACGATACCCCTAGTACACCCCTCAGAGCCTATCTTTTCGTTTCGACCTTTAAGCATTTTACTTAAAGTAAGAATTTGTTACACCCCACTTAAATGTACACCCAAATCGCCTTAGCCTGCCTTGTATGCACTCATCTTTAGTGCATTATTGTTACAACATTTGTTTAAACCCAAGTTATTTATCTAGTTGATTACATGGTTGCTAAGTCGAGTCATATCCTTGTACATATTGTTTTGGGACGATTGGGACTCATGGGTAAAGTACTAGTGTAATGGAGTAATGGGGAAGAACATCATTTATTACCCCCATATGTGCTAAATATTTTAAAAAAGTACTCCAAGTTTTTCAATTATCTTAATTCGAGTCATTAGATTAGTTATTTGTAAAGTTATGTAAAAATTCAAGTGTAAGGGGATGCAATGCCCCTATGATGTATTATTTTGGATGGTAGGGCAAAAGTGTATGCAAAAAAAAAAAAAAAAAAAAAAAAAAAAAAAAAAAAAAAAAAAAAATCGAAAAAATCAAGAAAAATACAAAAAAAAAATGAGAAAAAGAAAAGTAGAAAAAACATACGGACTACCATCCCGTTTCATTTTATGTTTATTTTTATGTTTTTGTTATTTTGTTTCTAGCTTAAGATTGAGTCGAGTCTTGGCTTAGCAACATTGTATAGTACATGTAATTAATCAAGATCTTTAACTCGCCACCAGTAACATATCCTTTATCCAACAAAACCGTGTTTTCCTTTTCCCTACACCTAACGTTATAACCCATTTAAAAGCCCTCTTTGATAGTTTATCTTAGGTGCTTACGCCTAGTGGAGGAGGTTTTCGATCCTTTCCCAAGCCTATGGTAATCTATTTGCTATGACAGGTAGTGAGAGATATTATCCGTTTTCATTTATGAGATTTATTTTGATGACACTTGAGAGATGTGAGTATCTAAACACTACTTGTGAGGTGCTAGTTCATAATCTCCGTGCTTATTATGATTGAAGTGGAACGATTATTTGTTGTAATTACTTTTATGTTTGCATTAAATGACCCCTAACTTGTATTTTGATTAGAATAAAAGCGCATTTGCTTGAGGACAAGCAAATCTCAAGTGTAAGGGTATTTGATGAAGCGAAAAGTGTACCGCTTTTAAGGGGTCATTTAAGCCCTAAATCGTATTTATTTGATCAAATATTGCCCTAAATCGTTCCTTTTGTCATTTTAGGTACTTTTGAGGAGAAATCTGGAAAAGGAGGCATTTTGGACGTTTTTGGAGCATAAAAGTGAAGAAAACGACAAAGTCTCAAAATTGTGCTGAAAGTTACCTTTGACGGCGTCACATTTTACTCTGGACGGCGTCATGGCTTGGCAAGAAAAGGTGGACGTGAAATTTACTCATGATAAGCCAGTGAAAATAGCATGTGAATTCTGACGGCGTCACGCTTTAACCTGATCAAGGGCGTCACGGCTTAAATCAAAGAGGGACGGCGTCACGTTCAATAGCTGACGGCGTCAAGCCTTGATAAGCCAGAACGGATTTTGGAGAGCTAAAGAGGGACGGCGTCAAGAAGGTCATCCGGGAACCCTAGAAGCGGCGAGGTGACGGCGTCACACTCCATAAGGTGACTCCGTCAGATGTAAAAATCTATATATAGTTTTCTAATTTTTTGTCATTAAGAGAGAGCTTAGTGTGGAATTTTTGGGAGAAAACCCTAAGACGATTTTAGCATCTTTTTCAAGGCTTTTTGCCTTGAGATCTTCCATGTTACATTGAAAGATAAGTTATCAATTAATCATTCAATATGTCTATGTGTTGTTTGATTTTATCTTGTTCTTGTCTTTTGTTTAACATGTTAGGCTAGATTTATCTTGTGTTTGCTTAGATCTAATGAAACCTAGCTATTGATTATTGGTTATTAGTGTGTTATTAGTTGTATTGGATGATTGTTTATCTATGTTAGGCTTAAGAAAACTGGCTAACTTCCTATTCGGTAACTTGCTTGAACGTCTTAAGAAACATGAACCAAATGCGTACTAAAGGTTTTTATGGTTGTATTTAATGCACAAGCGAATTCTAGTGATCCCATGTTAGGAGCTTCCTAGCCGGCTCGACATAGGAGTGAAGTAGGAGCTTGTAGAGTTGGGGAAGTACGTACGCCACCCCACAATTGGTATTAAGGAATACACCCGTCATCCACGCGACTAATACACACTAATCAACCGGTAAAAGATAGTTAGAGAGTAAGGAAATCTAAGTAAACACATTTCTCTACACATAAGTTTCTCACCAACATTTTATTTTTAGTTATTTATTTTATTTGCATTTGTAGTTATTTGGGTTAGTTGACTAGCAACTAATTCCGCCCACTCCTTCAAACCCGAGATTGTACTTGCTTTCATAAAAATATAAAAAGTACAAAAAGAATCTTCCTCAACCTTTAGACCTATTAGAGTAGTTTTTCATACCTAACGAACACTATTCCCTGTGGAGAACGATCAATCCCCCGTACTTACCACTACACTATACTACATCGGTCAGGTACACTGCCTGGTGGGGTTGTAAGCCTCTTGAGATCCCTCGAGAGGTAAAACCTGTTGTAAGGTTACAAAACCACGCATCATCTTCCACAATGTAGTTATTCAAGGTGTGTGTGTGTCTAGGCATCAAGTCCTCTAATGGATGCCTAGGGTTTGTAATCTTTCGACTAACCTTGTTCAATAATAATGAGTCGTTTGATTATTTCGCTGCGTACACTATTGTTATTCATTATTATTGTGTTAATCCTAGATAAGGTCTAACAAGCCTCGAGCTAATCGATCTCCACAAGTGGTATCAGAGCCAGGTTGCTCTTGATATCTAGGATGTTACAAGGTTTTGTTGTCAAAGAAGAGCAGATTTTATCAAGGATCGGACTAGTGTTAAAAGGTATTAACTGACTGATGTTTGTCGACAGTTTGATTATTCGCTCTTCAAAATTGGTGGTTTGTCATCTTCAATTTTATATTCCTCGTACTTTTATTGTGATTGTGGCAATCATCACGTACAATTAATGAACGAATTAATTTAATGTACGAAGTCAAGTTGTGGGGCTATGATCGCTTCTATTATTATTATTAGCGACAAAGTATTAGTATTCTATCCAGATATTACTGATCACGTTTGAAGCATCTTCACTTGGCGACAAAGGATATTGCAATTAATAATCTCATTGGTCAAGGTCAGTGGATGAATAATTGTTGTCGCTTGTGGTTCGTTTAATGCAGATTTGTTTTTACCTCGTACTACATATTAAATGGATCGGTGGAATTGTTGATGTATATCTGATGGTCAATACAATTTTCACCTCGTATTGCTTAATGGTGCCGTATGTTATTGGAGATTGTCGTATAGTGCACATGGAGGTGAAATTAATTTAGTTGCTGCAAATCACTGATTGTCGTGGCATATTCATTGAGTTATTTAATCAGTTTGGTAACTGATTAGGTGCATTTTACTACTCCCAGTTTCTACTGCTGTGCTTTAAAAGTTAGTACTGCTCATTGATTTATACATAGCAGTTTGTACTGCTGGCTTCACCAGTTAGTACTGCTCGACAACAGTTTGTACTGCTAGCTTTGGAGGATGAACTGTTTATACTGCTGGTTTGTACTGTTCGAGCATAGGCTTCTCAAAGTAAGGGGAAGCATTGGTTATTGATTTGGAACTGGTGATTCCAAAACACACACAGGAGAAACACACACACAAGATGATGATTTGGTTAAAAGTTTAAAGGCTCGGTTTTTATTGGCGAAGTGGATTCGTTGTTACTTATTTGACGGTGAAGTGGAATTTTTCAAGTTTATGTTTTATTATATCTTAAGGTGGGTGTAACACACTTTAAAGATAACTTATTCGTTCATTCAAGACTACGAATTGACAAAACACTTGAAGGAGTTACGTTATTGTGCTCAGTGATTTTTGTCAGGAGATTGCGATCTCCTTATAGGACACAAAGGTTGGTTTATTCTACTTTAGCATCGAATTGGTAATGGTTAGTTTTCTTCTTCAATACATCGAGGTTATGCTACATCAAGGTGAAGGTTTTACTACTGCTCATTGGTATTACTACGGCTGGTTTTGATTTCTATTGTTTCAAGTTCATTTTTAGTGCGGAAAACTTAATGGTGGGTAACTTGCGACATTGGAAAGATGGATTGGACGTGTAATATTGATTCGTAGTTGTGAAGATCAAAGTTGCAAATTTTTGTTCCCTATTTGATGATGACAAAAAGGGGAAGAAGATATTGAAGATTGCAACTTGAAGATCCTTGGATTAAGGGGAAGATCATCTTTCATATGCTTGGTTTTGTCATATCAACTAGGGGAAGATTGTTAGGAATTATATTTAGAGTTGATATTGACAAAATGTGAAAGATGATGGACTTATGGAGACAAAGGATGAAACTTCACAAGAAAGAAAAGATTACAGCAAATCTTTTAATATTTTATGTTTATCCCTTTGTAACCCTAGCATCTCTAGTATATAAAGAGATACAGGGAATACGTTTTAACAGGTCTTCCACAATGTAGTCATTAAAAAGGGGTGTGTGTGTGTCTAGGCATCAAGTCCTCTAATGGATGCCTAGGGTTTGTAATTTAGATGAGGTCTAAATTGGATGTATGGTACTAGTTGGTAATTATGACGATCGAAGGTGCAAATTTCTTTTTCTTTTCCTAGTTGAGTGTGACAAAAAGGGGAAGAATATTCTGAAGATTTGCAGCTTGAAGATCCTTGATGGTATGCATGGCTTAAGGGGAAGACTAAATCTTTCATATGCATGTTTTTGTCATATCAACTAGGGGAAGATTGTTAGGAATTAAATAGAGTTGATATTGACAAAATATGAAAGATGGAGGAGACTTATGAAGACAAAGATGAAGGACCTAAATTGTATTATTTAAAGTCTTTGTAACCCTAATCTTTAGTTTATAAAGAGATGGGACGTAGGTTTTAATGTACAAGTCTTCCATAATGTAGTCGACTTAAAGGTGTGTGTGTGTCTAGGTGTCAAGTCCTCTAATGGACACCTAGGGTTTGTAATCGCTCGACAAACCTTGTGCAATGATAATGATACGTTTGTTTATTCCGCTGCATACTATGATTGTTAATCATTATTATTGTGAATTCCTAGATGAGGTCTAACAAACCTCGAGCTAATCGATCTTCACACTTGACATTATCCCTTGATTGTCTATACTCCTATCACCAACCAGTTGTCTGCGTTACCATCTCAATACTATTCCATAAACCCACAAAGGTTTATTACTACTCTTTGTAACTAAACTTGGCATTACATCATTGGACCTTAATTATACAAAGACTGGCCACCTATGTATAATTCAGGTATGAATCATGTTATACTGGGAATGGTTGCTTTACACCTCCACCGAGAATTAAATTTCTCATTATGTTGGAAGATCGCGACCCGATAAATTCTACCTCACTTCCATTCCATAAATCCAGCTTATCTCGCGTTATGATCTAATCCGAAAGGATACGCTACGTAATCTACCGTCATAGAATGATCTCGCTGCATAATGTTTCACGTTACTCTACCTTTTTCCTGTTGCGAGAACCCTTGTTGTCATTTTGACAAACCATGGAGTTTGGCAACTACTTGATGACTCATAACCGCGTGCGTAGATGAGATGTGTACTTGCTTGTAGCAATTACGCCAAACACTACGAAGGTTATATTCAGGTTCCTAGCCGAAGTCGTGTCTCTTGTGTTGGACGGTAGGAACATACCGACTCGATTAATCAATTGCTAGTAGCAATCAACACCATTCTACAGGATTTTACCCTCCACGTAAGGAATTTAGTGTACCATTGAGACTAGTAGCCAGTTAGGAGGAATCGATGGGCACCTATATGGTTGGGTAAAGGAGCTGAGGGAAGTTTTGCGTAAACTATTCTTAGCCACCTGTTTGGTAAGACTTGAACCGCCATAGATATGGCATAAGACGGATCGACTACCGTGAAGAACTGATACCCCCTACAAGAAAAGATTAGGAAGAGAAAATCCCGAAGACCACGTTTAGACTCATTGTGACCATCGTAAACCTCAAGTCACGCCCATTGGTTAGCCAACACCCAGCCGCCTTCATGAACCTCGTGAACCGCAAGTGTGAACTCTAAATCGGACAGGTTGTGATAGTATCCAACCACAATATCCTAAACTAATCGGAAGAGTAAGGAGGAACACGAAAAAAATCTGGGAATAACTTTTAGGGCTCTTGAGAAGAGACAGCTGTACGCCAAATCCTCTGGGTGTAGATCTTGGATTTTGACTGTATGGTTTCTTGGCCACGTGAATCGTATTCACATGGACCTCACAACATTGAGCCCATTTAGGATTGGGCTTTCCCTTACAACTCCGACTGTGATACGTCAATTCTTAAGACTTGCTGGGTATTACCGGAGAAGTATCAAAGGTTTTCCAAGATAGCAAAGCCCTAACCGAATTGACCCAAGGGACGTTGAGTGTAATTGGGGAGAAACAAAGAAGAAGCATGGTAAATTTGTAAGTAAGAACGGTGTAGTACACCTATTCTAGTTATACCAGAAGGAAGTGAAGGTGTTGTTGTGAATTGAGATGTTTCGCATAAAGGGTAGTCAGTTGTTTTGATGCAAATGGAGAAGGAAGCGTCATACGCCTCTCGTCAACTAGAGACATACGAGAAAAACCACACCACTCATGAGTTAGAATTGAGTGCAGTTGTACTTGCACTCAAAATCTGGGTACACTACTTGTATGGCACGAAGCGTATAGTATAGACAAATCCTAAGAGATTATAGCCCATCTTAGACCAGAAAGAGCTGACCATGAGACAGCGTCGCTGGTTAGAACTGCTTAGTACTTTGACTGCGAGCGTCGTTACTCTCCAGTAAACCAAACACTGTCACTGATGCTCTTAGCCGGAAGGAAAGAGCGCAACCGTTAAAAGTCGGAGCCTTAAGGATGACTATAAATTCACCGTTTCCCTCTTGAATTTTGAAAGCTCAAGCCAAAGCGACGAAAGAAGGAAACCGACCCGCTGAAAACCTCTTTGGTGTGATGGAAAAATGAAAACAACTTCGTAAAGCGTTCCGATGGAACTTGATGCCTTGGGGATAGAAGCTGGATACCACCCAACTAGGATATTCGTGATCTGATTATGCATGAGTCGCATAAGTCCAAAAATTTTCCATCCACCTCGAATCTGATAAGATGTATCAAGATCTGGAGAAACTGTACAGGTGATCCAGCATGGAGGCCGACATTGCAAAGTATGTCGGCAAATGCTTAACATGTTCAAAAGCGAAAGCCGAACATTGTAAACCATCAGGGTTATTGATACAACCCGAACTTCTCGTTCGGAGGTGAAAATGAAACACCATGAACTTGTCACCCAACTTACCAAGAACAGCTAGTGGATGTAATACTATCTGGGTAATTGTTGACCGTCTTACCAAACTCGCTCATTCCTCATCATCAGCGAAAACGATAGTATGGACAAACTTGCCCGTCTATACCTAGAAGAAATTACCTCCCCGGCATGAAGTACCGATATCTATTACCTCCGATCAAGACAGTCATCTCACATCGAAATTATGGAGATCACTCCGGATGAACTTGGGAATAGACCTTGATATGAGTACTGCATATCATCCCTAAACAGATGGTCAAAGTGAGAAAGCTATTCAGACGTTGGAATATATGCTTCGAGCCTATGTTATTGATTCCGGGAGAGGCTGGGGGAGACACCGGCCTTTGGCTGAATTATCCTACGACCATAGTGATCTTGCCAGCATGAAGGTAGTACCGCATGAGCACTTTATGGTCGAAAGAGCCAATTTTCTATCTGTTGGACCGAAGTTGGAGACAACTGACTTACTGGTCCTAAAAATCATTCATGAAACCTGATGAACTCAAATAAGTACATTTTATTATCATCATTTATCCTATTTATTTGACTTGTTTTATTATATTATACATGAGAATCGATACATTAATGTTTACTTTAGTAATTCTCAGGTAAAAACAAACATTATGTGAAACTTGGCGATTTTGGACTAATTATGGAGCAAAACAAGCAAGATGTCAAAAGCCTACTGAAATCCAGAAAATCAAGCTCGTTCTACTCCAGATACGCCGCAATATACTTCTAACATACGGCGTATCACTATCAAGATTTCACCAGTTACAATCCAAGACAGCTAAAGTACATGCGCCGCATACAAAGATCAAGATACGCCGCATCTGAAGACGGTGTACGAATATTCCTGAATATATTAATCTTGGACCCCACGCGAAGTTAAGTCAATGCGCCGCATCTAACAACTCAATGCGCCGCATCGATCCCTCAGAAAGAAACTATAAATACCCCAAGGACAGACGAATTTCAGAGCTCTCTCTCTCTCTCGAAGACCGAAGACCTAGATATAACCCTAGAGCCAAATTCAGACGACCAAGCAGCACAAGACACACCTCAAACAAAGATACAAGAGCTATAAGAAGGTCCTGCATGTATTCAATTCATTAAGTAGTTTTGTTTTATTGTTTTAGTACACTTTAATTCATCAAGATTGATGGGCTTGTGTCATGTGACTACGAAAGATCATACACTCCCCTTAATATTGCTTTCCCATTAATTAAAGTTTTATATGTTGATGTCTTTGGTGACTTTTATTAGTGCATTGATAACCTCTGTGTCTAGCTGAGTCTTGCTTGGGTCGCCATGCCCCTTCCTCGCCTGTTTATTTTAGCGTCTCTTGAATAAATAGGATAGACATAAGTAATCATTAAGGGTTTACTCGCCGATAAGATTAGAGCCAACGAGAAAGGTTTAATTATATACACTTCATATAAAACTAGCAATAAAACAAGTGACAAGCTACTTAATTACCAGGACAGGTCTTCTTATTGTCTCGAGTATCTATCTGTGTACATGTGTGTTAATCGTTGATTCGTGCTCATTAGTTTAGTTTTCCATTTAATCATAACCAAACCGTGCCAGTCTCTCAGGCTGAAACCCCCCTTGCGTTAGATTAGGTTGTATAGCTAACTTAGGATATTAAAATACTGATTAGAATAACTAGATAATACTTTCCACTCTTAGTGATCGACACTCTACTTACCATTATATTCATACTGACCGGGTACACTGCTCGTTAAGTGTGTGTGTTATTGATAAGTCGGCTAAATATAAATTTAAAACTTGAGTAGGCATTAATACTGCTAAACCGCAACGATACATCACGCGCATCAAGTTTTTGGCGCCGTTGCCGGGGAGTGAATTGTTATTATCTGTTAATTTGATTAGTATTTTAATTAGGTTTTTCTTTTTAGTTTTTTTTTTTTTTTAGATTCTAACCACTAACCCTGATGTATATTAGATAGATTGCATTCATTGTATAATTTGCATATTTTCTATTTTTGTTTGTTTTTGTTTTCTGTAATTTTTGTTTCTTTTTGTTTGTTTTTATTTTTGTTTTTTTTTTCTTTTTTCTATTTTTCTGCATTCTGCTGTCGTTGTATTGTGCTTATACAAATGATACGGCACATCTATTTTAACAGATACGGCGTATTGCGTTTTAATTTTTATAAAATACAACGCGTTTAATAAATTCGAGTACGACGCATCTTTCCCCAAGATACGGCGTATTCTGTTTTTAATAAGAAATTTTTCTAAACCCTAACGCCATACGACGCATCTGTTTTAACAGATACGGCGTATTTTCTATTTAAATTAAAAACAGTTTTTCGAATTATTAAACAGAAGCGACGCATCGATCTTTATCGATACAGCGCATCTACTAAATCAAAAATCTTGTATTTTGAAACGTAACGAAAATACGGCGCATTAGCTTTTGTTAATACGACGCATTTAATTTTAATAAATATAATCGATTTTTGATAATTTAAACTTGATACGGCGCATTCTAATTCATAAGCGGTATATCTGTTTTCTGAATAAAAGTCTGATTAAATTTTAAAGTAATAAGATACGGCGTATCCAACTTTCTGGATACGGCGCATCGTTTGCAGATATCAGCAACTTTTATTTTTTGTATTCCGTTTTCGTTGTTAATTTTCTGATATCATACTTTCTTGAACATACCCTACTGATGCTTTTGTGATGATTTCAGGAAGTGCATGACCAGGAGTTCAACTAAGGACTTGATTAAACCTTTCGAAGATCCTGAACGAGCCTTACATTCGCTTAAAAGGCTTTTCAACACAAAAAGCTTTGAAATTTCAAGTTCGTTCGAGCTTGATTACTTTTCTGAAGAGAAGGAGGAAGAAGAAATAGAAACAATGACGGAAAACACTACTATGGAGGAATACATGAACAAAACCCGTGCTGATTACAGTTCAGGAGTTGCTAGACCAAAATTTGATGAAAAGTCAAAGTTTGAGTTGAAGGGTCAGTTTCTCAAGGAGCTAAGAGAAAATGCTTTCAGTGGAACAGAACATGAAGATGCTAATGAACATGTTGAAAAAGTCCTCGAGATTGCAGATTTGTTTACTACAAAAGGAGTCTCTGACGATCACTTATGCTAAGAATCTTTCCAATTTCGCTTAAAGGAGCTGCTAATAAGTGGCTAAGGAATGAACCTGCTAGTTCAATCACAACATGGGAAGATTTGAAGAGCAAATTCCTGAAAAGATATTGTCCACCTACTAAAACTGCTAAAAAGATGGAGGCTATCAACAATTTCAAGCAAGAGCCTGATGAAACTCTTTATCAAGCTTGGGAACGATTTAAAGACTTATTGATGAAATGCCCTCAACATTATCTAAGTCCAATGCAGGAGATAATATTGTTCTATCACGGATTGGACGTGCCTACTAGACAAATCTTGGATGCTAAGGGAGCTGTGCCTCAAATGAGTGCAGCCGATGCTAGAAAAGCTATCCAAGAAGCTGCTGATCACTCTCAAAAATGGCACGATGGAACCTCTACTAGATCTAAGAGCAGCACTAATTTTGACGGGTTTGCTGCAATTCAAGCTCAATTGGATAAAATTAGTAGAGAGATGAAGAAGCGTGATGAGAAAGTTTATGCTGCCCAAGTTGGATGTGAAAAATGCGAAGGACCTCACTACACTAAAGATTGCCCTAATAAGAATGAAAGTGAGACTTTTGAAGAAGCATACTACACACAATTTGGACAACCATTCCGACCTTCAGGAAGATTTAGGGAAGCTGCTCCGGGATACTATCAAAAGAACAACTATAATCCCACTTATCAAGAAAGGAGGCAGACTTTGGATGACACTCTAAAGCAAATTATGGCTGATGCTGCTAAAAGACATGAAGAGAACACCGCTATGATCAAAGAAATCCGAGCCTCAACGGATACTATAACAAGAAATCAAGGAGCTTCGATCAAAGCATTGGAACAACAAATCGGACAAATGAGCAAAGTTCTTCAAGAAAGGGGATACAGAAGTTTACCTAGCTCAACTGAAACTAACCCAAGAGATCATGTCAAGGCCATATGCACTACTGAAGAAGTCACGCCTAACATACCTTTTCCTAGAAGATTGATGAATGATAATGATGCTTCAAAGCCCAAATTTTTCTTTAATTCTTCAATCAGTTTAAGGAGGTTACTCAAAGAGAAGGCAAAGATTGAAGAGGAGATCAAGGCTACAATGAAAGAAGAGAGCTCTGCAACCGACTTACGTGCCTTGCCTCATAAAGAAAAGGACCCAGGAAGTTTTACTTTACCTTGTTCAATTAATGACTTGTCTTTCAATAATGCATTAGCTGACTTAGGAGCTAGCGTTAGTGTTATACCCCCTTTAAGACATTCACTACCCTAGGACTAGGAAAATTAGCACCAACTAAGCTGCTTATTGAATTGGCTGATAAAACGGTAAAACGACCTGAAGGGGTTGCTGAAAATGTGCTAGTTAAGATTGAGAAGTTTGTTTTCCCCGTAGACTTTGTTATATTAGATATGCCCGAGGATGTTAAGATTCCTTTAATCCTTGGAAGACCTTTCTTGTCTACCGCCCATGCTAAGATTAATGTGTTTAAAAGAAAAATCTCATTAAAGGTAGGGAATAATAAACTAGTCTATAAGTGCCAAAATCCTGCTAAAAGCATAATTAGAGGCGTCTATGTGCTAGGATTAGGAGAACGTATGGACCTCGATCTAGAATCTAGGCTTATGGGAGAAACATTGATTCAAAACAACTCAACTAATCCTAATCATGAGAACCTCGAGGAATTTATTGACCTTAATGTACCTACCGAACTTAGGCGCGATATTGTTAATGATTCTGATGATGAGTGGTATGATTGCGAAGTAATTAACAAACGTAGGAGAATAGTTGAGAATACAAATTTGAATAATGATATGTTTATTGAACTACCACCCCACCTTGCATATTTATGCCTATATAATAATAAGAATTTCCCGTCTATCATTTTGTCATCTCTGCCCGAAAGAGACAGAACTTTGTTTATACAGATATTAAATAAGAATGGCGTGGATATTAAAGACGAGCAAGGAGTGTTCAATATTACTGGACTGGCGATGAGGGGGCGCGATGCTTCCGACTCTTTCAGTGATCGGTATTAAGGAGCTGAATGTGAGTCTAACTTGAAGACTCTGGAATAAAGACAAGTGCTGACCGGGAGACAACCCGATGGAATTTATTTTTTTTACTTTTATGTTCTGTGTCGAGTCTGTCAGACCTGCAGAAGATGCGGCGCATCTCCATCATAAGATGCGACGCATCACCTGCACTGGTCATATCTTATTTCATTTTCTGCATTTTTTTTTTTTGACTTTAAAACTTTCTGTCAGTTTATTTAATGCGGCGCATCCCTGGTTAAGGATGCGACGCATCTTTTATTCTGATTCGTATTTATTCCAGGCTCGATACGGCGTATCTTTTTCCATAAGATACGGCGTATCGACTGACCAGATGATTTACAGTTTAATTTTTTAGGTTTTATTTTTACTAACTACTAACGTATTATGCAAGTTTGAACCTTCTTAACTCAGGTGTATTAAAGTCTAAATGGTATTATAGATTCCTGCATTTTTTGTGGATACATCATCTATGAAGCTTAAATGTTCTCATCCACAAGAAAGTTGATTTTTGCTCTTATACGAATAATGGAGGATCATACCGAGCAAATCTCAGGGGAGTTTTTCTGTTCTAATTCTTTTATTTTCCAGTTCTTAACCTTTGACACAAACAACGAGGACGTTGTTTAACTTAAGTGGGGGGATTGGAGAATTAGAACACTTATTTGTCCTAAACTTTTGCAAAATATGCTTAAAATGCGCTTAATATATCAAAATTTAAATTTTTTTAGCATGTTTTTGTTTGAAGTCTAAATTACATAACCGCACACATAACTCTATTCTTTCAAAAATATTAAAACTTTAGTGTGCCGGTGACTTGTAAACTTTAGAACTTGGCTTGTATACTATTCGAGACCACCATAATAAGTATTATCTATATAATTGGAGTGACTTGTCTAAATTGGTAAATTTCTAGGATTACACCCAAATAGCCTTTACATGCTATGTGATATTAACTAACTACACTGGTTAGTTAACCCCCGTATAAACCCTTTGTTTACTCTCACTTTTAGAGTAAGATACCCCTAGAAAAACCCTCAGAGCCATTCCTTTCGTTTCTAATACCTTTGTTATAATGTTTCGATACACCCTTACACCTTAGCCTACCCTGTAGATTAAAATCCGTGGTTAATTGCTTTAGGCAAAGTGTGTTTCCTTACATTACCTGTGTTCGCGTGCGTAATTCATTATCTTTGGTTAGGTCGGGAAATTGCACAATGCAATTGGTATGAAAGTAAATATTGTATAACTTTTAGTTTATTTTTCGTGTGTTTGCTACTTTCACTATTACAGTTATTTCTGAAAGTATGAAGAGTATGGAAAAATTATCCGGAAAAATAGTGATAGAAAAGTTGTGAAATTTTACACATTGATATTGAAAAAAAAAATCGAAAAAATATAGAAAAGAAAAAGAAAAAGAAAAAGTTGGAAGTTTTTTTAACCAACTTATGTAAAGTTTTGTATTAAGTGGGAGATATCACCACTATTTGTTGTTGTATATTATATTTATGGATTGAATGGGAGTTGGCCGTTATGGGAACGCCAACTAAGGTTATTCTTTGATTGAGATCTTGTTGAGTATAATTCGTGTCTACCTAAAGCGTGTGTTTCAAGTGTTAAAGCGTGAGTTATTCAATGATATGAGTCTTATTCATGGGATGGTTGGGAAAGTGATTAACCACACTTAGGATTTTAATTTATCTTTTTTGTTTATTTTTCATTTTACACCAATTTGTATCCCAAATATTATCCATACCCTATATCATTCTTCATCCAAACCTTTGATTTATTGAGATTAGGGATTTGAGCAATCTTAAGTATCGTAGTCGTGGATTCGGCTATGTATTTATGATTTTGTCGCCCTTTTTGATATAATATTATTGGTGAAGATTACTTGGTCCTATCTTTAGCCCATTCGAGTTAAGGATTTGAGCAATTGCAAGTATCGTGGTCGTGGATTCGATCATGTATTTGTAATTTTGTCGCCTTTTCTGGAATATGAGATCGATAGAGATTAAAAAGGATGATCAACCCTTAACCAACAAACCCTTTTTACCGCTTTAGACTTGTTACTCCTTGGCTTTAGTGGGGGAGATGCGTATACTTGCCAAGCCTATGATAGAATATTCGTCACGACTAAGCAACTAAATGATTTAGAATTGTTTTACATTAAAAATTATTTCGGTTTCTACTTCGTTAAGTGTTTGGTTGTGTGATTATGACAAAACGAATACGTGCTTAAATATAAAAATAAATCCTAATATCTTTTAGGATACATTTTCATATGATTAATTCTAAGGTTTACTTGGGGACAAGTAAAGTTCAAGTGGGGGGATATTTGATGAACTCAAATAAGTACATTTTATTATCATCATTTATCCTGTTGGGATTCTAGATTTGATGAGACAAAATAAATAGAAGAATGAAACATGAGGGACGATTTGTGACTAAGAGGAAAACTACAAAGATGGAAGATATTAGAAGATAATGTTTTATTTTAAAAGATTTATATGTTTTATACTTATCTTCTTATGTAAGTCTTGATCTCTCCCTATATAAAGAGATCATAGACGTGTAGGTTTTAATTAAGTCTTCCAAGATGTAGTCGGTTATTAAAGGTGTGTGTGTGTAACCTAGGCGTGTAGGTTTGTAAACGCCTAGGGTTTGTAAAGTTTGTTCGTCACCTCAAGGATCTCTTGATCCCTGTTACAAGGCAGTGTAACCGTATTATTCTGATCAAATAATATTTGAGGCGTGGTGTGATTGAAGTAAAACTTTGTGTCAATAACAATTGATTTGTTCTTATTCCGCTGCATGTTATTATCATTGTTATTGTTGAACCCTAAGGCTCAAAATGATCCAAGAAACTATCTTTTACACGTCGTTAGTTTCTACAATTGGTATCAGAGCTTGGGGAGCTCGTTACCTAGGGATTCACAAAGTTTTATCGTTGAAAGAAGAGCAGATTTGAAGTTGTGAAGGTACGGTTTGAATCTTAAAAGGTATAAATGAATTTAATTTTTTTTTATTATCGATCTATTGTGGCGAGATTATACAACTGGGAAGAATTGATACAATTATTTTGTCGTCTTTTGGAAATCGGTTCGATGGTGATAATGATTGGTCAGTAATTAGATTGTCATCTTTCGCATATAAATTCCCTTTTGTACTGATTATTGGAGCTGCGTATTAATTTGGTCAACGTGGATTGGATTAGTTTGTCGTATAATGAATTGATTGGGGGGTTAATGTCAGTCAGTGATAGCTGTATTCACACTATTATATTCGATCGATGTACTTTTGTTACCTTAGTACGAATTAATTGTGTGTCAGACAATTAACAGTTTGTAGGGTCGATGGTTTATTTATGTAGGGCTAATGGATGATGTGTTCTGCTGTTGGAGTTAAAGCAGATCAATATGGATGATTTTATTCTGCTGCTACGCTTATTATTCTGCTGCTGCATATATTATACTGCTGCTACATATTTTATTCTGCTGCTACGAAAAATGTTCCTGCTGCTCGTTATTGGTTTCTGCTGCTGTGCTTATTGTGTTTGGTTCGATATAGTAGCATGATTTACGAGTAGTAAGGGGAAGCATATGGTTATTGGTTTACACACACATAGGGGAAGTTCACACACACAAGGAGTTTTGGTTTTTGTTCTTAAAGGTTTTAAAGGCTCGCATTAATTTTCCTATTGGAGAAGAAGAGTTTTTGTTGCTTCTTTGATGATGTGGTTGAATTTATCAAGGTTGTGTCTTATCATATCTTAAACGTCTACATACCGTTTAAAGATACTTGTTTGTTCGTTCAGGTGACTAAGAATTGACAAAACACTTGAAGGAGTTACGTTATTGTGCTCAGTGATTATTGTCAAGAGATTGCGGTCTCCCTATACGTTAAGTATACGTTCGAAGTCGTATTTAGTACAAGGCATAGGACACAAGGTTGGTTTATTCTACTTCAACATCAAATTGGTAATGATTATTTTTCTTCAACAGTATATAAAGCCTACAGATTTGAAGAATCATTTTATGTACATGCATCACTCGAGGGGAAGTTTATATTGTTTATTCGTTCTCTATTTGTTGATAACAAAAAGGGGAAGAAATATTGTGATGGCATGACATGGATTAAGGGGAAGACAGTTTGTTTCATTCAGGGAGATGATCACATCTCAGCTTTTCTACTTCGTCTAGGGAAGTTCGTACACGACTTTGTTTGTTTTGTCATCATCAAATAGGGGAATATTGTTGGGATTCTAGATTTGATGAGAAAAAATAAATAGAAGAATGAAACATGAGGGACGATTTGTGACTAAGAGGAAAACTACAAAGATGGAAGATATTAGAAGGTAATGTTTTATTTTAAAAGATTTATATGTTTTATACTTATCTTCTTATGTAAGTCTTGATCTCTCCCTATATAAAGAGATCATAGACGTGTAGGTTTTAATTAAGTCTTCCAAGATGTAGTCGGTTATTAAAGGTGTGTGTGTGTAACCTAGGCGTGTAGGTTTGTAAACGCCTAGGGTTTGTAAAGTTTGTTCGTCGCCTCAAGGATCTCTTGATCCCTGTTACAAGGCAGTGTAACCGTATTATTCTGATCAAATAATATTTGAGGCGTGGTGTGATTGAAGTAAAACTTTGTGTCAATAACAATTGATTTGTTCTTATTCCGCTGCATGTTATGATCATTGTTATTGTTGAACCCTAAGGCTCAAAACGATCCAAGAAACTATCTTTACCACGTCATTAGTTTCTACATTATTATCATCATTTATCCTATTTATTTGACTTGTTTTATTATATTATACATGAGAATCGATACATTAATGTTTACTTTAGTAATTCTCAGGTAAAAACAAGCATTATGTGAAACTTGGCGATTTTGGACTAATTATGGAGCAAAACAAGCAAGATGTCAAAAGCCTACTGAAATCCAGAAGATCAAGCTCGTTCTACTCCAGATACGCCGCAATATACTTCTAACATACGGCGTATCACTATCAAGATTTCACCAGTTACAATCCAAGACAGCTAAAGTACATGCGCCGCATACAAAGATCAAGATACGCCGCATCTGAAGACGGTGTACGAATATTCCTGAATATATTAATCTTGGACCCCACGCGAAGTTAAGTCAATGCGCCGCATCGATCCCTCAGACAGAAACTATAAATACCCCAAGGACAGACGAATTTCAGAGCTCTCTCTCTCTCTCTCGAAGACCGAAGACCTAGATATAACCCTAGAGCTGAATTCAGACGACCAAGCAGCACAAGACACACCTTAAACAAAGATACAAGAGCTGTAAGAAGGTCCTGCATGTATTCAATTCATTAAGTAGTTTTGTTTTATTGTTTTAGTACACTTTAATTCATCAGGATTGATGGGCTTGTGTCATGTGACTACGGAAGATCATGCACTCCCCTTAATATTGCTTTCCCATTAATTAAAGTTTATATGTTGATGTATTTGGTGACTTTTATTAGTGCATTGATAACCTCTGTGTCTAGCTGAGTCTTGCTTGGGTCGCCATGCCCCTTCCTTGCCTATTTGTTTTAGCGTCTCTTGAATAAATAGGATAGACATAAGTAATCATTAAGGGTTTACTCGCCGATAAGATTAGAGCCAACGAGAAAGTTTTAATTATATACACTTCATATAAAACTAGCAATAAAACAAGTGACAAGCTACTTAATTATCAGGAAAGGTCTTCTTATTGTCTCGAGTATCTATCTGTGTACGTGTGTGCTAATCGCTGATTCGTGCTCATTAGTTTAGTTTTCCATTTAATCATAACCAAACCGTGCCAGTCTCTCAGGCTGAAACCCCCCATTGCGTTAGATTAGGTTGGATAGCTAACTTAGGATATTAAAATACTGATTAGAATAACTAGATAATACGTTCCACTCTTAGTGATCGACACTCTACTTACCATTATATTCATACTGACCGGGTACACTGCTCGTTAAGTGTGTGTGTTATTGATAAGTCGGATAAATATAAATTTAAAACTTGAGTAGGCATTAATACTGCTAAACCGCAACGACACATCACGCGCATCAAAACCTCTGATAAGATCGTTTGGATCAAAAGCGAAGTGCGAAGTGCTCACAATCATCAGAAGAGCTATACTGATGAACGATGTGAATCTCTCGAATTCCAAGTGAAAGCGAGGTCATGCTTAAGACCTCATCATGGAAAGGTGTGATACGTTTAGTAAACGTGAGAAGTTTAACCATCGTTGTACTGCTCCTTTCAAAAATTCTTGCTAGAAACGGACCGATAGCCCCCAAGACCTGTACTACCACCGGGACTTGACGATGTCCACAACATTCTTGACGTGCGTAATCCGAAGAAATGTTTTGGGAAGAAACTGCCGCCGTAAATCTCTGATTTTATCCAGCTTGATGAACGTTGAATTCCGTTGAGAAACCTGATGAAATCTTAAATCGCGGAACAAAACGACTTAAGAAAATTCGTACCTCTGTTGTTAGAACTTGTTGTAATTCCAGAAACGATCATGAACTCGCGTAGAAGCATGAAGATGAAATCAAGAGAAACTATCATTAACTCTTTTCAACCCTAACGGGTAACTCGAACTGAAACCCGGGACGGGTTTCTTCTGAGGCTAGGAGGCTGTGACAACCAGTAATTTTGGAAGTGCTCTAAGTACCCGCGTTACGTTTGTTAGGGATATTTGATATGTGAGAACCGTTTTAGGAATTTATTTTGGATTATATGGTATGTTATTTGGATTATTGTTATGTGATACGTAAAGTTTCCCCCGTAGAATCTGAGATTAACGCAACGCGAGTCGGCACAAGTCTAAATCTAATAATACGTGAAATGATTAGTTAATAACAATTTGAGGAAATATAGACGTATAAATAGTCATTTTTAACGGAAAAATGATTTTAGAATTATTGGCGCAAGTTATAAAGTCCAACAGAAAAATTTACTAGCTCAAATAGGTTCGAGACCGGTTACACGAGGAGATTAGAGAAACTACAAAACAACCCCTTGCATATATTTTGACCACGCCCCCTTTAGTTTTGACAGTTGAAGAATTTGGCCCCTAGGGTTAGTATAAACCCACCCCACACTCCTCATTCTCACTAAACCCTAAAATAAAACACTCCCTCTTCTCTCTCTCATCAGCCGCCGCACAACACACGACAACCACCACCTCCACGCCGTTCACCGCCATGTTTCACCACAAACCACCACCACAACCACCCATATTTCTCTCTTGTGAACCCGATTAGGTGGTGCACGCGCCCTCACCTTCACCTCTCACGCGCCGCCACTCCTCACCACCATCCTTTTTGTTTCTTTGATACGGTAAGCCATAAATCCAAGCCGAGACGGTGGTATAACCACCGGTTCACGACCATACGTGAACCGGTGAAGACTAGATCTAGGTTTTGGGTTAAGGTTTTGTTTAAAACATGTGGGAAACGAATCGAAACATAAAAATGATTAAGAAACTTGGGGTATCATCTCATCTAGTGTGTCATGATTTTTGTTTTGATTCGTCTTTGTGTCGCGTACCATGAGGGATAAGCTCGAATCCGAGCTTATCCGTGGCTTATCTTGGGTTTACGAGCTTATTAATAAGCTCACTTTGCTATTTGTTTTTTTGGTTAGCTTGGGAATCCATATGGTCCGTTTGGTTTGTTTTTGGTTTCGGTGTGATTCGAACAGAGACCAAGGGGTCTCGGCGTGGGCTTATTGTTCTCTTTTTTTTGGTTCACTTGGTTTTTCCTTGTGGCGTACGACTTGAAGCCAAGACCCTAGAGTCTTAGCATGGTAAGTAATCCGTGGTTGATTGTGATTTGAACTCGATCCTTAGGATTAGTTTGTTCGAGTTATGGTCTTGATTATTTGGACTTGAGCTTGATTATTTGTGATGTTTCGGCCACAAAGAGGCTTAGCCGAGACCTTGTGGTCTCGGGAGAGCCTCGGTTTGCCTACACTTGATTATATGTACTTGATATTGGATGTGTTGATTTGTTGACCCGACCTTGTGACCAAGGAAATTAGATTGGGATTGAATTGGGTTCGGGAATTAAGTTTAGACCCGAGGGAATTGATACGAGAATTTGACACGAAACGGATAATAACTCGTGACATATTACAACGTGACGTAAACAAAAGGAAAAGTAAATAATAAAATACTTGTTAATAATATTAGTTAACAAATTTAAAAATTTGTTATTTAAATATAATTGACAAAAAGGAATTTAAAGTGAAATTGTCGATTTGGATAAAAAAATGGATGTCACGAGGGTTATTAGATGTTTCGAGGAAATTCATCGGAAAATGTTATTTTTGGTTTCGGCGAGATTGACTTGATGATTGAATTGGTAGTCGGATAACTTGGGATTTTGCAACAACGAAATTGAAACATGAACTTAAGACTTGGAATATTATTGGACTTTGGACATTCGGGACTATTGAGACACGATACGACTATAGTACATTAGACTCATGATGAATTTAATGTATTCGAGCCGTAACGGATAAACAATGGAACAAAATGTCTAACGAACAAAAATATTTATAACACTTATAATCTAAAATTATTAAAGTCATTCGACATGCAAACGTCCTATAAACAGATGAGTCATAGCAAATTTCTGTTTAACATATAAAACAAGTATGTTTTAATGAAATTTAATGGGATTATGGGATAATACTGAGGACTACCAACCCTTTCATCTATTTGGTGTGTTTGTTATTTGTTATTGTCATCTCTTCTAGACTCCTCTTCTTATTGTCTTGACGACTCTGTTTTTCATTTTTACTTTTGGCGTGTGTACTCCTAAGTCAGTGTCTTCCTACCGTCACACAGATGATGATACCAAACTTAAATAAAAGGATAAATCTAGATTAATTTGGAAACGGATATGGTTTATTTTGGGAATGGAAATGGGTAGCCTTTAGGGACTTTTGCGCATTTAATTACTTTAATGAGATATATCTTGAGATGAGTCTTTATATTATTAGGTCGTGCCGAGTCCGTTGTGCCGTGATATTCTAGTTGTTGTTGTGCTAGGCTACCATTGAGACTGTTGAGTTGTGCTACTGTTAGACTTGTTGTGCTGTTCTATCTCTGATATTATTGTGATATTGCATTGCTGGACTGAGGTGAGTTTCATAGCCCCACTTTTACTCATATACTGTTATTTGAAATCTTGGGGTGAGAAAACATGCAAAAGCTGTTTTGAATAGACCTAACTGTTAATTTATTATTTGCCATAACTCTTTAACTGGCTAAGGTTAGATATAACTGGAGTAACTATATTTAACTTAGATCAGCGTAGTAAATATCTTGATTTGTTATAACTCGTTAACTGGCTAAGGTTAGATATAACTAGGGCCTTACTATGTCCAATCTTTATGAGAGAGGACTACATGTTTTTGTTAATTTAGCACATGATGTTTTTCTTGTGCGCGGAATATGTGACTGATATTTAACTTAGTATAGTGTAGCAAATAACTTATCTTGGTCCAACTGTTAATACTTATTTCTTAAACCTATGAACTTACCAGCATTAGCTGACCTTTTAGCATGTTTTTTCAGGTAATTGATGCATCTGATGCTGACTGCTTAGGAATTGGAGGCTTGGCAAGTGGCACGGTTCTTGGATCAATTTCAAACTCTGATAATCTAATTGGGACCTATCTTTATATTTTTGGGCTTACTTCCGCACTCTTGAATAAATGTAAACATTAAATATTTGGTTGAAATGTTTTTTTTAAAACGGATGATGTATTTATGTTTTCTTATGCTTGTGTTAGGTACCAATCCCTGTAACACCCCAAAGCTTTGTTAAGTATTCCGCTGTACCAAATTTTGGGGTGTTACACCAAGTTTCCATTGGGGAATGGAAACAACCGTGTTCATCCCACCACTTGGTGTAGATAAGAGTTATGGTACATCCATCCTGAAAACCTTCTTGATTAGCAATTTATAATTTTGTAAGGGTAGTGTTGTTGCGCAATAATGAAGGCGATCTTAACAATACAGTGGAAGAAGTGTTAATGTATGGCTTAAAGGGGATCAAGCTCTTCAGCTCACTTGCAACTAGATACTCTAAGCAGTTATTCCGGATTTACCCGAGCAAACATGATATTATGGGGTAAATAAGGCTCTTCTTTGTTCTGGTAAATCCGAAATAACTGTTTGTATAGGTCTTACTAGATTTGATAGTAAACATATAATGCAACTATTTTAACATCATTTCTACTTATGTGACATATCTAGTCATTTACGGAGATGATTTTTCAACTAAATTTGTAGTTATCCCAAACTCTCATTTCAAAACCGTATTTTTTGTAAATTTGCTCTAAGCGCATAATTTGACACTTACAAATTCTTTTAAGAAATCTTTTTCGTTTATTTTTCAAGGATACCTTCAAGCTTATATACAAAGCAACATTTAACAACAAAATTTCTAAGTATAATTAGCGAAACATTTTTCATATTATATTCCGCTTCACTGGTAATTTGATACATGGATCGTACTCCATTTTAAAAACCATTTGTTTTGAAAATAAGAGCCACGAGGCTCTGATACCAATTGTGAAAACGTAGGGGGGGGGGGTGAATACATTACCATTTAAAAACTTTAAATCTTTTGTATCAAATATCCAATCAAGCTTGCCATAATATGAAAAATGCCAATTATAGTCTTATGACTAATATAAAGCATATAGTAAAACAAGTTGTCACACAAGCATAAACATCAAGCCACAACACAAACAATAATATGGTGCAAGTATAAAAGTAAAGCAATAAGTAAAAGAAAGTGCAAACCGGATACGATGATTTATAGTGGTTCAGTCATGGAGCTCCTCTCTGCCCCACTCCACTCCCCGAGTACCCAACTCGAGAGTTACTTCACTAAATCAACAAGCTCCCTTTTCGGCGGAGAAAACCTTACAAACGTCGCTTACACTTTTTCCGGTACAAAGCTAAATACCGGGTTCTAGTTCGAGGTAGAACCAACCTGACGTCGCCTATACAATATTTCCGACACTAAGCTAGATGTCGAGTCCTTCTTCGGGTACAACCAAACCCGTTATGTTTTATGGCCCAACATAACAAACCTTGTGTTTTATGGCACAAACACATAAACCATCTAATCTAGTTTGGTGAATATATTGTGATGATACAGTGATGTTTACAATGATGATCCATGACACAAATGTCTAATGGATATGAATGACTAATCTAAATGAACTTCCATTGATAGGAAGCCTTCAATGGATGAAGACCACAAGTTCCCTAAGCTTGTTGTGATAGATCTTCATATATGTATGTTTGTGGTGGATGATAACTCAAGATCTCTGAGCTTGCTTCACAGGATCATTTTGGGAGTATGCTTACAAAATGAGGGTGATTAATGTATGTTACTACTGATATAAATGTATGAAAACATAGTAGAGAGAATGTGTGTTCAAGTGGTGAGGAAATGGGTGGACAATGGACTGGTATTTATAGCCAAAAAGGTCAGCAGACCACGGAACCAAAAAAAGGGTTCCGCGGGGTTCCGCCCTTTATAGAAAAAGGGTTCCTTAGGGGCTTGACATAAAATCTTCCAAAATCTTTGCAAATCTTGTTCAAATCTTTCCAAAATATTTACATGATCTTACTTGTATCCTACAAAGATATTTTCTTAGATTTCTCTAGGTTAGGATGATGCATGTAGTGATGTAACAATACATTTTCATTTTGATTAAAATGTATACAAAAGTTTGTTTGTAAAATGTATTACTTAACTAGTTAATATATGTTTAACAAGTTGTACCATGTTAGTTTATGTGTTACTAAAAATGTTAAACTACTTATGCTATTATAGGACTTAAGTTATTATATCATTAACATCATTTTTAGAAGTATGTAAACACATTTGTCTTAGTTTGACACCTAAAGTTCTCTTTGACACCTAATGTGACACTTATCCTATTTTGACATCTAAAGTGCACTTTGACACCTAATGTAGCACTTATTTTATTTTGACATGAATACAACTTAGGAAACATGATGTACAAGTAAAAATACTCGTATATGCAAAATATAAAGTGAGGTTTGAAATAGAATGATAAACCTATAAAATACTTAAAGACTCTAAAAGTATTTTAAACATTATAAATGGTTTGTTAAGGGGTTTGATCATAATGCTACATAACAAACATGTACGAACCTGTGTTGTAGCATACGAGGACTTGAGACGTCGAGAGGTGTTGAATGTATGTTTAGACAAAATATGATTATGAGTAACTTGTACATTTAACGTTATGTATCAAGTTACATGTTTTTCATCAATCAAAACAAACGAGACTGTATAGATTAAATATCATAATATTTGCACTAACAATCTCCCCCTTTTTGATGATGACAAAATATGTAAACGTGATAGATAGTAAAATGTAAAAAGTTACTTGTATCCGTATTACCTTCTACATTACCTTCTCCGTTTACACTCTTCTCCCCCTTTTGTCGAAACAAAAAGGGTGTGTCCTTGGAGTTTTAAACTTCATTTCTCCCCGAAAAGGCGAGCTTGCATCATCCCTAGTGAAGTTAAATTGTCTACTCCAATCTCCTATGGTTGTTGCATCTCCTAGGTTATTGCCTTTGTTTGGTAGCGGATCCATGGATCAAATTTTGAGGCTTAACCTACATCAAGGTTAGTTTTGTGCAACATATATATATATATATATATATATATATATATATATTATATATATATATATATATATATATATATATATATATATATATAAATGAGAAATGCATGATGAAGAAAATGCACATAGCAAATGATACACGTGGGTAAGCTATGTTAGACTATCTTCTCCTCCTTTTTGTTGAAACACAAAGGTGTGTCGAAGAGTGAGAATGATGATGAATGCATGCATGCTCCCCCTTAACGCTTGCTCCCCCTTGTTTGAGGCGTCAAGGTATGATTGAAAAGCTACAAAACAAATATTAGTGCAAAACTATATGCGTAAGTGATATACAACAAAGTGTGTATAAGATGCATTCTATAAATGCTTGACGGAAGCTCCCCTTGATCTAGGGCATCAAGATGAACCTACAAAACAAAAATTAGTACAATAGAAGTTTTGTCTTTAGACAAATATGTCAGATGCAACCAAGTGTATAGACGATGCAATATGAGTGCTTGATGGATATTCCCCCTTGTTCAAGAGTGTCAAGAAGCACCAGACAATAAAAGAATGAAAATAATCGACGCAAATTTCATACTTAGATGAGTATGTTATATACAATCGAGAGTATATGATGATGAACTTACAATGAAAGAGTTAGTGCAATATATTTCATCTTTTGACAAAGAAAAATAAGATGTATATATATATATATATATATATATATATATATATACATATATGTATATGTATATATATACATATATGTATATGTTATATATATATGTATATGTATATATATATATGTATGTACATATATATATATATATATATACATATATATATATATATATATATATATATATATGTACATACATATATATATACATATACATATATATATATATACATATACATATATATATATATATATATGTATATGTATATATATATATGTATATGTATATATATATGTATGTACATATATATATATATATATGTATGTACATTATATATATATATATATATATATATGTATATGAATATATATATGTATGTACATATTATATATATATGTATGTACATATATATATATGTATGTACATTAATATGTATGTACATATATATATGTATGTACATAATATATATGTATGTACATATATATATATATATATATAATATATATATATATATATATATATATATATATATACATAGTGAGACTTTCTTGCGAGAACCATTTTATCTGCGAGAACTGAGAGAACCACCAAAAATATACATGCACGCCTTCAATAATTGTATTTTTGCACATATGTTCTAAAAACAACATATATGTTTTTAAAAAAACATAGTTGTTCTAAAGAATTTGATAAGAAATTGGAAATACAACATTTTTTTTTGAAGGTGTGCATGTATGTTCTTATAAGGCGTGCAACGACAATATTGCGGCCTTGTGTAAGGTTTTTGTGAAAAAAGAGGATGAGTTCATGATGATATTGAAGAACATAGGTGGATACTTACGATTATTGATGATTTGCATGTATTTTTATTTTATTTTAAAAGGCGTGCATGTATGTTTTTTGTGGTTCTCTCAGTTTTCGCAGATAAAATGGTTCTCGTAAGAAAGTCCCCCTATATACATATATGTATATATATATATATATATATGTATAGTGTAACTTTATTTTCAGAACCCTGTTAAGTGCGAGAACTCATCTAAAGACCGTTGGATCATCTTATCAATGGATGAGATGACTTGTGCAATTACTGTAATTAATGTGTTTGTAGGGAATATTATGTATATATATGCATATATGTATATATATGTATATATGTATAGTGTAACTTTATTTTCAGAACCCTGTTAAGTGCGAGAACTCATCTAAGACCGTTGGATCATCTTATCAATGGATGAGATGACTTGTGCAATTACTGTAATTAATGTGTTTGTAGGGAATATTATGTAAACTTGTTAAATTGATTTAAGGGCAATAATGGAATTTCAAAATTATTATTTTCCAAAAATTGTTCAGTAATTTTAGGACTTATTGCTTAACTATATTTATCCATTCTCTCTCACAAAACTGTTCCGGATCCATTTAATGTCACAATTCGCATTTTCGAGTCTTTACTATGCACGGGATTTCATCATTTCAATTTACGTATGTTCATTAAACAATACCACTCAGTCATTACTACTAATATTATACCCAAATACTCCCGAATATGACCCTAATATATTTTCATGCTAATTTTAATGATATAAAATTTACATTATTAACTTACCCGGTGTTTTGAAACCATTTGCTATATTTTCCGGAAAACGCGTATAACTCCGTCAATTTGCGATATTTCATCACGATCATTATTTTTACACCCGATTCTTATCAGTATCATGATTTCATAATTTTCACGACTTCGTCGTATTTTATTTTTATTCGTCACGTTTTATTTTCAGTTAACTCGGTACCCGATAACGCCGAAATTACACACTAATCTAGCTAGTGCTTATCCTAAATATCTTATAAGCTAACAAATGCCATTTTTCTTCTTCCAAAACTCCACATGCCGCCCCCTCCCTTCTTACACTTGCCTAATAAGTTAACTTCCATAAATGCTACACATTACTTATACTTTGATTAAATTTACATAACACATTTCACTTATATTTTCACTAGCTAAAATCACAATTCTCTCCCTCTTTCTCTCTATACCTCACGGCCAAAGATCAAAGACAAGCAAGAACCATTTTTTTTCCAAGATCAAGTGTTATACTAGTTCCTTATATCATCCTTGTTAGAGTTTTGAAATAAAAACTCCAAGGTTGTGGTCAAATTTCATCCTAGCTCACCAATCATCAAGTAAGCTCAAGAACATTATTTTTGATCTTTACATACTCCCTTTGTTCTTATATTGATGTATTTCCTATTTATTTTGAGAGCTATCCATGCAAAACTTATGTTATGTATACCACTTGTTTTATTTTTCATTAAAACTATCTCAAATCCTAGATCTGTACGTTTTATTAACATCCCCGCGAAGCCCACTATTTTTAGTGATGTTTAGGACCCATGACACCTTAAGAAGGTGTATGGTAGGATGTGTGTACTTTTGGAGTTGTGTTGTAGTTGTTTGATCAAGCCGCGAACCAAGAAAACGAGTTTATAACATATTTACAAACCTGCTGTCCCAAAAATGTAAATCTGGAAAAATCAGTAATCATGCCGTTATTTTGGCCTTCATATTCAGAAAATTCACTCAAAAACGAAAACGTGGTCGCTTGAATCACCAAAAACCGAGTTATAACGAAGGAGATACGATGTTTTAAAGTTAGCAACGCAAAACTATTATTTTCAGAAAATGCGGGCTGTTGGCCGAACTTCAGGGGACAGAACGAGGCGTTAGCCGTAGTCTAGCTGAGCCGAGCCACTGAGAATATGTTAGTTCATGTTATGACGATCGCGTGGATATAAAGAACGTTGAAAACCGACTTGTAACGACCAAGATATGAATTTCTGAAAATCCGACTAACAAAACTTATTTTGACAGCCTCACTATAATTCCAATATTTTCTAAGTGTAAACAGTTTTGCGAGGCACCATCTTACGAGCTATTTTCCCGTTGAGCGAGGTGGTTTGGGCCATGAACTCCTTGAGGTGAAATGAAGTATTCCCGGCCTATTTTCCAAATCAATCGACCGCTTGTTGATTGAACTTATAACGAGTAAATTATGAATTTCCTAGTATCGCCAAAAACAACTATTTCAAGAAAATGTTTCTAAGTATGGGAAATTGTTTTGCAAGACACCATATTCAAAGCCGATTTTCTTCATAATCGAGACGTGTATGATCAAAACTCAAAAGAGGCGACATTGAGATGTTGTTGCAAGGATTTCAAAAATGTCAAGTTCTATTCCTAACTCTTAACGTACAATATTTTACGACTAGCTTTGCGAGGCCGTTCGGTCATATTTTCACCAGTTGTAAAAGTAATATTTTGCGACGAAACTATTTTATTTGACAATAAAACACCAAAAGAGGATCATGGAGTAACGTTTCAACATTTTTACACGAATTATAGTACATGACTTGCCAAGATGTCGAAAATGTAGTTTTCGACGATAAACATTATTTTCAAAACCAACGAGTGGTATCGTTAACATACGTAAATGCATGAGTAGAAGCATTTCATTTACTTATATTAGATCATATCATTCATCATAGGTCGCAGTTTGAGACCGAGCCTCATTTTCATCATATCCTTTGTGGTTATTGTGCTATCATATCAGGTGAGTTTCATAGCCCCTACTTTTATACGTTTTGAACTTTTGGGGGAGATACATGCTTAAATTACTTTTCTCGTTTATCAAATACGTTTTGCATTGGTATGCAAATCATCTATTCTATTGTGCATTGGTATGCAAGTCATCTGTTACATTGTGCATTGGTATGCAAGTCATCTATTCTATTGTGCATTGGTATGCAAGACATCTATTACATTGTGCATTGGTATGCAAGTCATCTATCCTAATCATTCTATGTTAGCATTGGGTTGTAAACACACAGGTTGCAAGTCTCTTATGGACGGGGCTTGGAACTGAGTGGATTTACAATGCCTATGCTGTGGAAACTTTCTCTAAACGCTTTTCAGCTTATTTATAACAAACTTTATGAACTCACCAACCTTGTGTTGACACTTTTTAGCATGTTTATCTCAGGTTAGTAAGGCGATAGCAGATGTTTGGAGCAGAGAGTCTTAGGGCACGTTTTTCTGATGACTTTTGCTTTTATCATTTACCATTCGATATACTTTAAAAACTTATGTACTATTCTTCTTTGGGATCTTTTGCTTGTAATCTATGACTTTATCTATTCGAATGGTAACTTTTCAAAACGTCTCATTTAGAGGTCGTTCTCTATATCTTGTACTTTGTGCCCTGAAGTAGCATCCCATTGACATTATCGTTCCGCTGCGATAATTTGGGGGTGTTACAGATTGGTATCAGAGAATTGGTTATAGAGAACTAGGTTGCTTTTAGAGCCTAGACTATAACTGCATACAATTAGACTCTGCTCCCTATCGCCTTGCATTTTTCATACACGTACGCTTGCTGATAACTTTTCGTCTAGACCTACGCTATTAGATATTTTATGGTACTGATGGGGAAGTCCCAAACTCTAGTCGAGTCATCAGAAATGTGGAGCTCAATAATAACTGGTTATTTAACTCAGTCTTGTGACAGTTCTTGTTTGATGAGACATGAGATTGAGATAAATAAAGGTTATTATTTAGCTGCAGAGATTTGATGATTCGCGGAGGATGGGAGTTCTCTTGAAGATACTTTTTAGAGACTAAACCTTACCGTGACTTTAGCACCTAAGAGAAGCTTATATTTATACCGAGTGCGACATTCCCTAGATACCCACTTAAGCAATGTCTACCACTGAGATATGTGTGCCTGGTGATATGTACACCTGTGAAAGGAAACATTTATAATTGTGGTGGCCAACATAATTATAAGTGCTTCACGACCCACGTGTACATGTGACTATGCTTACGTAGATCGGTGTTGGCACAACTTAGGAAACAACTGGTGGCGTGGTATTATGCATGAGGATGTTAAGTATAGACTTTGGATAATCAACGGTTTTCCTCATCTCTGACGTTCACTAAATGTCCTTCCTCGCAGAAAATCATGCCACCAAGGAGAGTGACTCGTAGTTCTGGCCGAGGAGGCGCAACACCAAGGGTGGAAGAACTGGTGGACGTGGAGGTAGAGGAGGTGGTCGCAGCATTGACAACAATGACAACAACGATGGTGGAAATCCTGATTTTGCCACCATCATCGCTCAGCAACTTCAAAACTTGCTTCCCACTATTGTCACTCAAGTTAGCAATCATATCAACAACTCGGGAAACCACGGAAGCGGAAATGACGACACCAATGGGGTAGGTTGTGAATGAGACTGCCACGCGTGCAACTGGATGCACGTATAAGGAGTTTACGGCATGTAAACCAATAGAGTTTGATGGTACTGGAGGCGCCTTGGCATATACACGATGGGTAGAGAAGATGGAGTCGGTGATCGACATCAGTAATTGTGCCGCACATCAGAGGGTGAAGTATTTTGCATGCTTGCTGTTGGGAAAGGCATTGACTTGGTGGAACACACAGATTCAAGCTAGGGGTAGGAAGCAGCCGTAGGTATGACATGGGATGACTTCACGGCACTAACTGAAAGAGGAATATTGTCCGGGCAATGAGATGCAAAAACTGGAGAATGAACTTTGGCATCATTCTATGATAGGAGCTGGCTACGCAGTCTATACGGACCGATTCCATGAGTTAGCGAAACTAGTACCTCATCTGGTTACCCCTGAATCTAAGAGGATCGAAAGGTACATCTATGGCCTTGTTCCTGAAATTCGAGGAACTGTAAAGGCAACTGAGCCTCCCACAATCCAGAGTGCAATATTGAAGGCTGGAGCCCTCACAGATGAGATGGTTAGGAATGGGACTTTGAAAGGCAGTGATAAAAGGAAGGGACCGAGTGAGTCGGAAAAGAAAATGGGCAAGGTGGTTTACAACAAAAAGGCAAGAACCTTTGCGACAACTAGTTCTGGTCAGAAAGGGTATGAAGGACCACATCCTAAGTGTACGAAATGTGCTTATCATCATCAGAAGTCTGCGCCCTGCCGCGTGTGTACAAATTGCAATCAGTGGAGTCATTTTACAAATCAGTGTAAAGCGCCAGTGAATGTGGGCAACATGAAGAATAACCAAAAGACATGTTACGAGTGTAACAGCCTGGATCACCTCCGGCATGTCTGTCCTAGGTTGAATAGGGTACCAAGACAAATACAGGGTAACCCGACTCTAGCTTTAGCAATTGAGGGAAACAACCCACAGCCGAAATCAATATTAGTCCACCAAGGGGTCGAGCATTCTATTTGGGTACCGAGGCAGCCCGCAACGCGTAACGGGTATGTTTTCCCTAGACGATTAAGCATTCTATCATATTGTCCGATTCCAGTAAGATATAGCTTTGCCCTGCTAAATTCATACCAAATGTTATTGACCTTAGTTATATTGATTTGATTGGTGTAAGCAATTCCAAAATCGAGCCAATCTTTCAAAAGACCTCATTTCAGGATGTTGAATCCATTATTTCAGACAACTTGTTTCCTAGCTTGATTTAGTGACAGTTCTTGTTTGATGAGTTGCGAAATCAAGCTCAGAGTCAAGTTGTTACCCGAGCCGATTCAGCTTAATCTCATGACATTTCTTGTTTAATGAGTTGTGAGATTGAATTTGAATCGACAACCTCAAACCGATTTAGCCTAATCCCATGACAGTTCTTGTTTGATGAGTTGTGGGATTAAGTAAGAATCGGTTACCTAGAGGTCTTTTGAGGGCTACGCTCGAGGATGGGAAAGTTTACCCCCATCAAATCCGACCACGAGAAAGTACGTAGGTAGAACGAACCAGCTGAATTCAGGGACTGAATTCCTTAACGGGTGGAGACTGTCACAATTCGCATTTTCGAGTCTTTACTATGCACGGGATTTCATCATTTCAATTTACGTATGTTCATTAAACAACACCACTCAGTCATTACTACTAATATTATACCCAAATACTCCCGAATATGACCCTAATATATTTTCATGCTAATTTTAATGATATAAAATTTATATTATTAACTTACCCGGTGTTTTGAAACCATTTGCTATATTTTCCGGAAAACGCGTATAACTCCGTCAATTTGCGATATTTCATCACGATCATTATTTTTACACCCGATTTCTTATCAGTATCATGATTTCATAATTTTCACGACTTCGTCGTATTTTATTTTTATTCGTCACATTTTATTTTCAGTTAACTCGGTACCCGATAACGCCGAAATTACACACTAATCTAGCTAGTGCTTATCCTAAATATCTTATAAGCTAACAAATGCCATTTTTCTTCTTCCAAAACTCCACATGCCGCCCCCCTCCCTTCTACACTTGTCTAATAAGTTAACTTCCATAAATGCTACACATTACTTATACTTTGATTAAATTTACATAACACATTTCACTTATATTTTCACTAGCTAAAATCACAATTCTCTCCCTCTTTCTCTCTATACCTCACGGCCAAAGATCAAAGACAAGCAAGAACCATTTTTTTTCCAAGATCAAGTGTTATACTAGTTTCCTTATATCATCCTTGTTAGAGTTTTGCAATAAAAACTCAAGGTTGTGGTCAAATTTCATCCTAGCTCACCAATCATCAAGTAAGCTCAAGAACATTATTTTTGATCTTTACATACTCCCTTTGTTCTTATATTGATGTATTTCCTATTTATTTTGAGAGCTATCCATGCAAAACTTATGTTATGTATACCACTTGTTTTATTTTTCATTAAAACTATCTCAAATCCTAGATCTGTACGTTTTATTAACATCCCCGCGAAGCCCACTATTTTTAGTGATGTTTAGGACCCATGGCACCTTAAGAAGGTGTATGGTAGGATGTGTGTACTTTTGGAGTTGTGTTGTAGTTGTTTGATCAAGCCGCGAACCAAGAAAACGAGTTTATAACATATTTACAAACCTGCTGTCCCAAAAATGTAAATCTGGAAAAATCAGTAATCATGCCGTTATTTTGGCCTTCATATTCAGAAAATGCACTCAAAAACGAAAACGTGGTCGCTTGAATCACTAAAAACCGAGTTATAACGAAGGAGATACGATGTTTTAAAGTTAGCAACGCAAAACTATTATTTTCAGAAAATGCGGGCTGTTGGCCGAACTTCAGGGGACAGAACGAGGCGTTAGCCGTAGTCTAGCTGAGCCGAGCCACTGAGAATATGTTAGTTCATGTTATGACGATCGCGTGGATATAAAGAACGTTGAAAACCGACTTGTAACGACCAAGATATGAATTTCTGAAAATCCGACTAACAAAACTTATTTTGACAGCCTCACTATAATTCCAATATTTTCTAATGTAAACAGTTTTGCGAGGCACCATCTTACGAGCTATTTTCCCGTTGAGCGAGGTGGTTTGGGCCATGAACTACTTGAGGTGAAATAAAGTATCCCGGCCTATTTTCCAAATCAATCGACCGCTTGTTGATTGAACTTATAACGAGTAAATTATGAATTTCCTAGTATCGCCAAAAACAACTATTTCAAGAAAATGTTTCTAAGTATGGGAAATTGTTTTGCAAGACACCATATTCAAAGCCGATTTTCTTCATAATCGAGACGTGTATGATCAAAACTCAAAAGAGGCGACATTGAGATGTTGTTGCAAGGATTTCAAAATGTCAAGTTCTATTCCTAACTCTTAACGTATAATATTTTTACGACTAGCTTTGCGAGGCCGTTCGGTCATATTTTCACCAGTTGTAAAAGTAATATTTTGCGACGAAAACTATTTTATTTGACAATAAAACACCAAAAGAGGATCATGGAGTAACGTTTCAACATTTTTACACGAATTATAGTACATGACTTGCCAAGATGTCGAAAATGTAGTTTTCGACGATAAACATTATTTTCAAAACCAACGAGTGGTATCGTTAACATACGTAAATGCATGAGTAGAAGCATTTCATTTACTTATATTAGATCATATCATTCATCATAGGTCGCAGTTTGAGACCGAGCCTCATTTTCATCATATCCTTTGTGGTTATTGTGCTATCATATCAGGTGAGTTTCATAGCCCCTACTTTTAATACGTTTTGAACTTTTGGGGGAGATACATGCTTAAATTACTTTTCTCGTTTATCAAATACGTTTTGCATTGGTATGCAAATCATCTATTCTATTGTGCATTGGTATGCAAGTCATCTGTTACATTGTGCATTGGTATGCAAGTCATCTATTCTATTGTGCATTGGTATGCAAGACATCTATTACATTGTGCATTGGTATGCAAGTCATC